>OY998158.1:6050129-6085640 GCA_963921925.1 Sphagnum tenellum
GGTATGGAGGATCTTGTTTTTTTTATACTTGGATAGGGTATTAGATGTTTTTTTAAAAATTTAATTTTCAAGGCCAATGTCTAGGGGTATAAGTGGTTAATGTCTACAGTAGGGATCCCACATAAGGATTGAACCGATGACCTTTCAAACATTTGGAAATGCCTTTATCATTAAACCATGTGCCCATGTGTGAAAATACATGTTCTAGTTTTTTTATTTAAAATTTATACATGCCAATATGTGGTATGTGTAAACTTTAAAGTAAAAAGTTATTCAAATTTTTGTCCCACATAAAAACATGTGGTCTAATAATGGAACTTGAACTATTGCAACACCATTAAATGATTTTGGGTTCAAACCCAATTTGGGGATCCTACCTATACTTGGACTTTTTCAAGACTTCTAGTGTTGAGAATTGGGTGAATACCCATGGTTCTTTCACAAAAGAGAATTGTTTTGTATAAGAATTGATCCCAATTTTTTTTCATCTTTTAATATCTAAATTGGGTATTCAAAATTGAAAATATTTTTCATACAAGAATATGGCTAGTTTTCACATTTTGTAATAATAACTAAAATCAGATGACCTTAAAAAGGTGGGAATTGCCCAACATTGGTAACAACCTTCCCCCTCATATGGCTTGTTATTACATATTGAGGTCCATGGTAATGTTCACCTCTTACATTAAGATGGATTAAGCCCTAAAGTGTGGGACATTCCCAAAATGATGGATTATACTTAATTATATTATTTCATGTTAGGCCCCTTAATTTGGGAATCACCCACCTTGGGGCTTTACCCATACAAAAATTGGTCCATGAGATTTTTGAGCCCTACCCCGCCCCCCCCATGACACTCCTTTTACCATCTCATACTAGGCCCCTCATAAATTGAAACACACACCCCCCCCCCCCCCCCCCCCTCCCACCCCCCTCCCCCGAATGGGGATTTTACCTTACACAAATTAGTCCATGGAATTTCCCAAGTGTAGTTTTTCATGCCAAGTTGAAGCATGGAAGTTTGATCATGCAATTTCTAATTAGTGGGGTTTTTAATTGACAAGGGCCATTGACCATTGGGTTTTATTGATATTAATTGTACAAGTGATGTGATTGGTTGTTGTGTGGGGGAAGGCCTTGTTAGAAGGGCACTACACCTTGGAGTTTAAGCTCCATTGTGATTCCCAACATGTAATGTGTTATTAATAGGGCTTTCTCCAATATGCACAATGTTGTGTGCAAGTATCATGTGATGGGTATGCAAGAGGGGGTCCAAAACCATAAAAGGACTAGATCATGACCATGATGGGGTTTTAAATCAAAAAAATGCCATCACAACTAAGAAGGGGTTTGAAATTACAAAAGGACCATCACATTTGTAAATTGAAAACAAAAAAATGAAGAGGGGGTTTGAAAGCGCAAAACTAAGAACATCACAACAAGGAAAGGATTCAAAGTCATAGAGGACCATCATAACTAGAAAGGGGTTTGAAATTATAAGAGGACCATGATGACTAGGAAGAGGTTTGAAGTCACAACTAGAACCATCATGAATAATAGGGGGTTCAAAATCACAAGAGGGCCATCACAACCAAGAGGGGGTTTGAAAATTGCAAAAGGAACATCACAACTAAGAGCTAGAAACAAAGAGGAGGAAGGGGTTTGAAATCACAAGGGGTGCATCATGACCATGAATTGAAAACATAAAGGGAGAATGAGTTCAAAATCACAAGAGGAACATGAGCACGAACAAAAGTTGAAATTAGAGAGGATGAGGGGGTTCAAAATCACATGAAGACCATTATGACTAGGAGTTGGAAACACAAAATAGGAGGGGATTCAAAATCACAAGATGAATGCCATGATTAGGAACTAAAAGTAAGAGGAGGGGGTTCAAAATAATAATAAGAACATCATGACAAAAAGTTGCAAAGATAGAGGAGGAAGGTCAAAGGGGTTCCAAATCACAAGATGACCATCATGACCAATCTTGAGTTGAAAATAAAGTGGAGGAGGTTCAAAATGACAAGAAGAACATCATGATCAAGAACTACAAACACAAAAGAAGAAGTTGTTCAAAATCACAAGATGACCATCATTTGTTATGGAAAGGAGGAGGGGGTTCAAAATCACAATAAGAACATCACAATCTAGAGTTGGAAATAGGAGGAGGAAAACACAAGATGAGCATCATGACAAAAAACACAAAAAGATTATTGTCACCAAAAGTTGGAAACATAAAAATGAGTTCAAAACCATAAAAGGACCATCACAACTATGAACTAAAAACACAAAAGGACAATTATGACTAAAAGGGGGTTTGAAATCACAATAAGACCATCATTGCACATCCATAGATATAAGGCATTGTGCACTACATCAAAACATGGCATCCATGACTAGGTTTATTTGATTCTATGTGGCATAAATGATTGGAGATGGCATAAGTGATGGGTTTAATTTGATTAAAAATGACATAAATGACTAACCTAATTAAAAAAGACCAATTGTAAGTGCCATATTTTGATGTAATGCATGCCCATGTGCATCCAATGGTTTTGGGTTCATGGAACTTTCAAACACCCATGTCTCAAACATCATCAATCCCTAGGTCCTTTCCTAGTTTAGATTTAAGTTATAAAAACAAATGTGAATAATAAAACAAAAGATTATGTTCATTTTTTTTTCAACCATTTTGATGATCAAATAGGTAACATCCATTTGTCAACATTTGAACATTGGTTATAGGTCATAACATGTATCGCTCTTGGGCTACCATGTGTATGGAGATATTTTTTTTCAAGCTTATGACCTTCAAATTTCAAGGGCCATATTTCCCTTGTTTATTAACTTTTTTGAATGATTTAAAATGTTATGGGTGCACACTTTGATATTATGCATTTTTATTTGGATATCAAATATGAAGGAACATTATTGAAAAAGAAGGGGACCTTTAATATAATGCATCACAAATTTAGCATGCAATAAATTAATAGTGAAAATCATGCAAAATTCATTCATTCATAGGTTTGTACATTTTACACATGAATATCATACGTTGAAAATATGTTTGACACACAAATAAATGTGTTAACATATGAAATATGATCCTATGATTGCATGAATGTCAGACGAGTTTCATATTTTTTTATAAATCTATGTGTCAAATGTGTTTTCAATGCACTATATCAATGTGTGAAATGTACAAATTATGAATGAATTTTGCACAAATTCCATTACTAAGTTGTGATATTCTAAGTTTGTGATGTGAATGTTTAGTCAACAACCTTATTACCCTACTAACAAACTATTTACAAATTCATAATGAATAAATTATAAAAACAACATTTAATTAAATAAAAACCATCTTTATTACTTCATAGTCACATTATTTCCTACCTAAACCTATATGTAAAACGTACTTGTTAGGTTAAAGTTATGGGGACTGACAATGGCTTCTTTTGAAATTTTTTAAATGTGTTGAATTTGCTTCAATGGCCAATTTGGATTGGATGTTGGTTGAATTGACTAATGATTTCAAATTGTTGATTTCAAAAGGAACCTTTGGTCTTGGTTCTATTTTAATTTTTTTTAAAAATGAAACTTCCAATTTGATCTTTAGATTCTTTGTTTGGATTTTTAAAACCTTTGGCTCTTACTGTTTTCACAATAAATTTAAGATAATTTGGTTATAAACACTTGGTTTGGTTCTATTTCCATTACACAAAACTAAATTTTTTTCGGTCAACTTGTGCACATAGTTCAAGATGGAGATTACATGTAATATCAATTATGTACAACCAACAAAATGATAATGAATCCTTACTAAACTTAATAAAAAAAACCGACCTAGAAAGGGAAAAGAAGGAAACAAGAGAAAATCAATGTCAAACAAAAAAACACATCACCTAAAAAAATAAACGCACAAACAAAAATTGCAAAAACAAACAACATGGACCTACCAAAGGGGGGCAGAAGAATAACCTATGTTTTCGACCCCTCACCTATCACATGAAGCAAAACAAACCTAGAGATGGACAGAAAACTTGAAAGAACATCTAGCCTAGAAAACCCAAATCACATTGTAGGTTGGCATGCATTCCACTAATAGGAACATTGAAAAGATGTATCCCATTGAGTCTATAGGTTGATCACACAGCAACATGCCAAACCATGAACAATTGGATGGACCAAATAACTTGATTAAAAAAACACACATTTACCTAAACAACCTCAACCTATTCACCATGGGGTAGCATCCTTGGTTCAAATTTTAATTCAATTTTCAAAAGAGGTTGATTAACTGGTTAGCTTTCAAAAGTGGTTCCAACAAAATTTGGAACCTCCTATCTAGAGATCTTAAAACTTGAGTACCTCTATAACCCATGGTTTTTTTTTGCCGTGTACCCATCACCTAGTGGGTATAAAAGGAAAAAAGAATTAAAAAAATTGTGGGGCTTTTTGAAAGATGAAACGCCCCTGTGGTGGGCATTCCAATTTTAAATGAAAATAATGAATCTTCAGGAATTTTTATTTGTCAAAATTCAAAATTAATTAATTATTTGACAAACATGTGTCAAAGTTGTGAAGGTACTGCAATTATGAGATTTACCCCCCCCCCCCCCCCCTTTGATAAAAAGAAAGAAAATACAAAAGAAGTTGGGAACGTCGAAGTGCGTGTTTCGAGTTTCAGCGCACCCAAGAACCCACCATGCGCGCGCGCGCGCGCATGTTTTCTGATCGAAGAATATCCCGTAGTGCTTGCCGTGGAGATTCGGATGATCGTAAGGTTGCTCCCAGGGACGGTTGTCGTAAGTAGCCAGAATTGCAAGAGCTTCTGATGATTCAGCTGCAGGCAGGCAGGCAGGCATTACTCGACCGGTTGACGAGAGAGATCGACAGCCCCAAAGTTCTGCCAAATAATAATGTCTACCAATCTTCCTCCAGAGTGCTAAATTCCCGAACTCCGAAAGAAGCCTTTTCCTTGGTGCTCTAGATTCGCAGGTTTTGTTGTATCTGATACAGTAGAGTGCATTGGAAGCTGAGCTTAACCTACCAGAGAGAACGAGGAGAGAGTGCATACGTGCCCTAGAAACGAGGGTTTTCTGTGGATGTGTCTATGAGGTGAAGAAGAAGAAGATCAAGGACAAGAACAAGAGGTTCATCTATTCAAGCCTTCAGGTATGGTTTTATATACCCATGTGTCGTCTGTCTCTCCTTTTGTGATCCTGGAACCTTTCTTGCGATTCTTGTTTTTCGAATTTAGAGCATACAGTTGGATTTAGCGTCGACGTCTGCTGAGCTTTCTGCTGGATATATTTCCGAGGGATTTTTGAGGGGAGAGAGATTGGAATTTTAATGGAGTTTCTTGTTGTTTCATTTGACCTAGTCTTTTCCAGTTTTCTCTTATCACATACCTACACTGTCCTGTGGCTTAGGGTTACTGTGGTTATGAAGTTTTGTGGCATTCTTTAGTATGTATATGAATTGAGATTGAGCTTTTTGGTTTAGGATTGTTGTGGTGCCAATGGAGTGATTGTCTGGAATTGTAATGGAGTTCCTTGTTATTTCATTTGACCTAGTCTTTCTCTTAACACATACCTGCACTGATCTTCTTGTGGCTTAGGGTTACCGCAGTTATGAAGTTTTATGGCATTCTTTAGTATGTATATACATTGAGATTGAGCTTTGTTGTTTAGGATTGTTGTAATGCTGACAGAGGAATTGTTTGGAATTGTAATGGAGTTTCTTGTTGCTTCATTTGATGTAGTCTTTTCCAATTTTCTCTCAGCACATACCTACACTGATCATCCTGTGGCTTAGGGTTACAGCAGTTTTGAAGCTTTAAGGCATTCATTAGTATGTATTTTGATTGAGATTTAGCTTTGTGGGTTAGGATTGTCATCATGCCGACAGAAGGATTGTCCATTGAGCAACCAGATAGTCAACATTCCGTGGATCAGGATGAGGAAGTTGGGCTACTCTCTGTGACTCGGCAGGTAAGGTTTTCCCAAGCAATTAATCCTACTCTCATTGGTGCTCCATGCACTTGTTTGTTTGTTGAGAGAGTTTAGTCTCCCTGACTTTGTGTTAGGATTGCATGATGTGGCCTCAGAAGCCAGGATAACAATTGCTTGTGGTGCAATTTTGAAATCTATGCAAAGCTCTTATGAGATTCCTCTGGCTCTTGCACAACTGGCTTTGCATACTTATCTCCTTTTTGACTGCAATTTTAGACAATTGTTCTGGCATCAGATCTGAAACGTAGCTTTCCATTCTCTGCAAGGATACAGGCAGAAGGATTTCAGACACCTTCTAATCCTTGACCAAAAGATTTGATCTAGAATCAGATCTAGCATGGCTATTGCAAAGGAAGTAGGCAGGGAGATTTCAGAGGGTTTGCTGCTTTTTGAGCAATCAAGGGGGGATGTTTTCTCTCTCTTTCTCTCATCATGAGATATGGTGAAGCTTGACAAATACTCAGCTTTTTGGAGTACTATGTAACAGCTGAAGAAGAAAATTGGAGATATGATACTAATGTGTTTTGACAAAAGTGCAACAGTTGATCCTTCAAGGCAAGTCCTGTAACAAATCATACAACAGAATTGTCAATTGACTCGTGTTGCAATAGGTCAGGTTATCCTGAAGATGGATACAAGGTCATTTTCAAATTCTAACCTCTCTATCTGTTACTTCAGCAATAAGATTTCTCTATTTGTATTGGATGGCTGCATTTGTGAAAAGACAGCTCATAGCATGCAAATAGTTTGAAGTTTGGGCTATTGCTTTGACAGCAGCATCAACTAAAGGTTTGCCCTTATAAGCATAAGGAATTACTGCAAGCCATTCCAGTTTGTGGGAGTTGCCCCTTAGCTTTCTTCAGTACTTGTCTTTGAGGGCATATCCAGGTCATGGTTTGGCAAGCCCAAAGTTACATCACATCTGGAAGGATAATGCACCAATAGTGTGCTTAAAGGGTCTATCCAGCCTACAGGAGGCTGCAACCACTATCCTCTCTGTAGGCTCTCTATGCCTTAGGCTCAGATGCTTGCTTGTATAGGGCCAAGCTAAAATGGAAATTATGAAGCTTACCCTCTCAAGCTTTTTGCAGCATGAATAAGGATGCTGTTGACTTTTTTATTAGCTATGCATCTTCAGTGCTAGCCAACATTGTGATTGAGTCTTTCTGTTGTTCCCAGAAATGTATAATCTCAGGAAACTGGGTTTTGCATAATTGTTTCATAGGTTTGAAGCAAATTGTTATGTGATTTTGTACATCCACTCTTAGGAGTTAATGAAGTCATTTAGGAGTAGTTGCAGCTAGTCACTTCTACTCATGATCAAGATGATGGTCTGATAATTTGTGAGTGATGTCCACAAGCTTGTGGGTTCATTCTTTCTTGTTTTTTTCTTTTGTTTGGCTGGAACTGGTACAACAGTTATCTTCAAAGTTCTTTTTGGGAATCTTCTCTGCAATCTTGTAGATACATCATCTTAACATGCTTGGCTCTTGCTTATTTTGACACAACCATCATCAGATGAGATCATGATTGGCATGAAACTTCTGAACAGCATTTGAAAAAGAACACTGACAAATAAGCAACATTTGTGTCTCACTTTCTAACATGGTCGCCCTGCCTTGGCCAAGAACTGTACTTTGAGTCCTCAGCCATTATGGTTGAGAGGAAAATGGCATAATTTTGGTACAGTGGAAGCAGTGTAAGCTTCTCAGTTTTGGCACTAGACTGTAAAAGCTGTCTGAAAAAAGAAAAAAGAATTGGAGCTGTATTTGAACAATCTCTGCTGAGCTTAATCTACTCTGGTCATGGTTGCAGATCAACAATGCAAGGATTAAGAGGCGTCATGCTTGGATTATGTTTGGCATTGTGTTTGGCACATTGTTGGTGGTTTCTTTGATCTTGATCTCAAGAATTGATCAGCATCTTGCATGCAGAAAGAGTTCCCTGGCTGTGCTTTGCAGATCAGGGTCAAGTGTGCAAAGGCAAACACCCTTGAATTTTTTAGTGGTTGGTGACTGGGGTCGAAATGGGCTTTACAACCAGTCGCTGGTGGCAGAGCAGGTAACGTGGGGAGTTTGTTATATGTACCATCTGAATGATGAGATTTTCTGGTTGCTTTTTTTTCTTTTATGTGTACTCCGCTGAGTAGTGTGTTGTACACAACAGATGGGGAATGTGGGAGGCCAACTCAATGTCAGCTTCATAATATCCACTGGAGACAATTTCTATGAAAATGGATTGACTGGTCCAGATGATGAACAATTTAGCACTTCCTTCTCAAATATCTACACACAGAAAAGCTTGCAGACCACTTGGTACTCAGGTAATATTGTGTTTCCAGTTGGCAGATGCCAAAGGTTGGAGATCTATGCACTGTGAATGTTTTGAATTCATGCTATAGACTGTAGGATGTCAGGACATTATTTTATGTTAAAATGACAAACTGTACTTGCTGAATTTGGATTCCAGTGCTGGGTAATCATGATTATCATGGGAATGTAAGTGCTCAAGTGGACCAGAAAGTTACTTTCCGTGACCCTAGGTGGAATTGCCACAACAATTTCCAACTTATCCATGACCTTGGCAACACACCTCAAGGTATCTGCACAACATATTATGAATTGATTGTATTCAGTTTATCATGGAATTGGAACTCTATTTTTGTGTCTCCACTTCACTCTGGTAGCAGCTATTTTCATCTGTGTCACTTTAGATCATGGATTTTCGACTTGTATCATGATATTCATTAGAATGTAGTGGCTCATCCTCAGATTGCCTTTTTGAGGGGTGATAATTTGGTTTTGGGAGATGACTAGGATTATCAGGTTTGCTTGTCAGGGTGAAATTAGGAACTAAGCACAGGTTGTTTGTATAACCCAGTTTTGTGGTGTCCTAAGGCAGGTTGCTCTGCTGTATCTGACCTACAGGGGAAGTAGCAAAGGTGGAATTTTTCTTCATTGACACCAACCCATTTGTAGAGGAATACTGGACAACGAAAAGCTCATATGCCTGGCAGTTGCCAATTCCTCGAAGAGATTATATTATGGAGGAGCTCATGGTGCCTTCTCTATGCATTGACTCTCATAGAGATAGATAGTGAGTTGCTACAATTGCATTTAAAGTTCTGTTGGAAGATTCTTGGTTTCGAGTTCAGCTATTAAGCATAATCCCAGCATTGGCTGTGCATTGCAGAATTTGACAAATGCATTAGCAGCCTCAACAGCCAAGTGGAAGATTGTGGTTGGGCACCATACAATGCGGAGTGTGAGTACTCATGGCGATACTCTGGAGCTCCTTGAAGCTGTACTTCCAATCCTTGAGGTGTGAAGTTTTACTTTCCAACATTTGTAGATGCACTGTACTGCTTTAGAGTTCTGTCATGGTCTCTCAGGTTACTGAACTGTCAGGTATCCTTTGTTGTTCTTAAGATTGTTGTCGGCAATATCTCTCACTTAATTGTTTTGGTGAAGAGGACTTTCTTACCGGATTGTTCTGCATACTCTGTTTATCTGCCCTCTACAGACAAGTTCTAGATCCAAGAAATAAAGAATCATAAACCAACATTTAATGTTCAGGCCACTGAGGCAAACTAATTTCATATTGCTAAGTACATGCTTGGATTTATCTATGCATCCAGGCCAATGCTGTGGATTTGTACATAAATGGTCATGATCACTGCATGCAACATATCAAGCGTCCTGATAGGTATTTCTTGAGTGCTCTTTTTGATGTTGACATGTTAGGATTTCCTCAAGGGAATGCTGTTATCATTTGTTTACAATAAATGCAACATGTGAACTTATGTGCCCTGTTTCATATAAACCATAATGGTGTACTGTGACCATTTAGTACACTACAGTTTCCTTTGACAAGAAGTATCATTCTTTGGATTTGGGTGTGGTGAATGCACGTGCTGTTTTTGTTGTATGCAGCCCAGTGCACTTCCTAACAAGTGGAGGTGGCTCAAAAGCTTGGAGAGGTACCAAACCACTCATTAATGCAGAGGAAGATTTTGGCCTGCGATTCTACTATGATGGCCAGGGATTTGCAGCTGTTACTATGCTGCCAACAGAGGTTTGCATTGATTTGTATAATATCTCAGGTCAAGTCATGTACTCAATGAATCTCCAGAAAAATTGATTTTACGGATGTTTCTGTAGAGATGAGAAAATGCTAAATATATCCAGCAACTTCTCTGGATTGATTATTTCCAGAAAAAACATATACAAAGTTGGGCAAGAAAACAAGATATTTTGCTCAAGTACAGGTTCTCTTCCAGAGTGTGGATCATTTGTGTCATGATGTTGGCAGCCAATGTTTTCAGAAGACATAGCCAAGCTCAAAGCTGTGTGTCTAAGTACTCACGCAAGTAGCTTCCAAATGTATGACCCAAGTGACAGTCCTCACTTATGGACTTGTAAATGTCAATTATAGGGATAGTTCTCAATTTACAGGAGAGTCAATCATATTGTGGATTGAACATATCTAGATTTCTTGGCTACAGGGTGGTGGCACATTGATTGTCATACTTGGTTGGGAATAAGTGCCACAATATTTTTCTCTTTATTTCAGTTTGCAATATTGGATAAATTGATGTCTCATGTTCAGAGCTAAACAATGTGTTGGTCATGACTGTTGGGGATCAATCAATATCTGAACTTAAAGCCTGTTTTGCAACTTTGCTGCCAGATCTTCATACAGAAGTAGACTAGACATGTGTCCACATTAAGAATGTAAGTTTCAAGTAGGTATTTGTGAAGAAAAGAAGAGATAGCAGACTTGAGCACCTTACTGAGAGGGGAGAAGCTCAAAAGGTGTGTATCTTGTCATGATGGTAGATTTTGTTAAATGTGCAACATTTCTATCATGGTGGGAGGAGATTTAGGCCTCAAATGTTTATTGTTATGGGACTTTGGAATTGGTGTAGAACTCACAAGATTTTACACTATCAAATTGTGTTTGGCTTGTAACTTTTGGAATTCATCTCTTGTGTTTTAAGTACAATGTTTTGACATGGGACATGGTCATTATTACACAAAATCAAAATCAATAGTGGACTTGCTGAAGTTCATGTCATATTAAGATCTATAAGGTTAACACCTAGGGCATAGAAGCTCCAATCAGACAAGTATAAGTTGAAGGATGCTCTTAAATTCCCTGGCTACATACACCCACTCTACATTCTGCAACGCCTTCATGAAATGCCCCGAAATCACTCTTATTGAAGAAACTGTTTGAAGATTGTGTTGTTGCACGAAGACAGAGGACCTGATCACGGGTCTAGGCTCAGAAAGCAAACCCTCAGACATGCCTTTGTAGTCCTAATGTCTCTAGTATCTCATGTCCTAAAAAGCCCACAAAACCTTCATGTGCCAGGCCCTCAGGCCCTCTCTTTAATGTCCCAGTCCCTTTGGCCCTAATGTCTTAACCTTCTATGAGCACTCTGTTGTAGTAGGCCTTCAAGTCCTCATGTCATAGAAGCTTCTTCTACAAGTGTCAAAACTTAGAACTTCAAGTTCTAAGGTGTAAGAGACCAGTTGTCCTTAGGCCCAGTCCTTGCCTCTTTATGAGATCTTACTACTAGTGTTTTCCTCTGACAAATCTTGCTGGTTTTTTTGTCCAAAAAAATTGCAAAAACTTAGTTTTCCTGGTGCAAATTTGAATAAATTTGATTAAATTTGTGCTAATGTTTTGGAAAAAATCACTGAAATTTAGATATCAAAATTATTTTTATTGTTTACCCAAAAAAGAACAAAAAAACTGGTTAGTATGTGTATATCTTAGGGCTTACTATAAAAAACAAAACTGGATAAGACAAATGCCTCAGTCTAGGCCACAAGAAACCAATGTGACTCTTTTTTGATGAAAACCTGCCAAACTCTTTTTTTTGCTTTACTAATGATTTCTTTTTTCAAACGTTTTGGCAGGGAGCTAACAGGATGCCAAAACAAGACTGCAGAGCTGGTTCAGGTCAGTACCTAGTATGAATGCCTACCCTTACCTACCTTACTACCCTACTCCTGGCCTGTTTTGAGGGGGGTTAAAAAGCCCTGACGTGTAGGATTGTTACCTTTGACACTGGAGTTGCAGACTGCTGGTACCTTTTTCCCCCGTTGCCACCACATTTTCTTCCATGCCCATGTGACAGGTTTCTTGTCTTGTCAGTTTTGTACTGTAAAGGCCGTGGGAACGGGAACACACTAAGTACTACTACCACTCAATTATGTTCAAATTATTATTTCACAATACATGAATGATCAATCAGTTCTATTCAAAAGATTTCATAATACATGATCAAATTAGTCCTTAGTAGTTAGGTGTTTGATCCTTGTTAAGATTCAAGCAGTTTTTTTGGGCACAAATTGCAGCATTTTATGTATTATGGAATGGGCAAGCAGCTGCCCATTCCATTATGTTAACATTGGTGTGGTGAATGATTGAGACATCTCAAGCATAATCTTCTACCCTGGAAGATTATGAAATTATAGGTATATATATAAGTGATGTAAAGAAGATTTCACAAGTAGAGTTATAATTTCCAGTCTTGGTGATGGGTTTCGCATTTTCAGCATAACCTCTGGTTCTGGGTTTGCAACTGAACAAGGCAGGATTCCAGTTTCAGATGGGTTTCTTCTTTTGAAGTAACTTAGAAATTATGGATGCAATGTTAAAACTATAATACAATTAGATTATAAATTCTAAAACAATTTATGATACTAACTTGCAACTATTGTGGTTGGACATTATTATTATGCAATTAACAAACTATCAATTTGGAATAGATTTTGGAACTTTTTTAACAACTAAGGATTTTGCAATGGTACTATCTTGTAACTTATAACAACATGTATATATAATGTATGTGGAATGCAACTTATGAGAACATATAATAATTTTTTGAGTAATTTTGTAGGTATTGTGATGCCATGTCACCATTCTTCACCATCATGTCCAATAGACCTTACACATTATAGTTCAAATTATAATACATAGTGAAAAAATGCATTCCATCACTATTGATAAAAAACATGAAATTGATTTGAATTATATGCATTAACATTCAAGGTTGGAAAATACATTACAAAAATATTTTTGAAATATGTTTGTTCTTATTAATATATAGTTTGACTATAAATCCATAATCCATAAATTATTCATGACAAAAGTTTTCTTCTTCCCATACAAAAGGTCATCACAAAGATGATGAACTAACAATCAAATATTGTGATTTATAACACTTAGATCACATTTTCATTTTGTGAGATATCTCTTCTTTAATTTTGTTGGTATTGAACAAGTCATATTTCATTTTATTTTATTGAGATTGAACAAGTCACATTTTTTCAATTCCACCTTGTTTGCTTTTGAAATCTTTCAATATTTTAATATTCAATGTAATATGTGAAATGAGGTCAACAACATATAGGTAACTTTGTAGGCCAAAAGATATATGGATGTTTGTATTTTCAACCCAAGCAAGATTATTCTACAACTATAATGCATCTAATTTCACTAGCAAATGCAATATACATAAATTGCCATAATCAACTTATAATTGAAATACACTTCCCAAATCACAATGTTTGTAATTGGGTATAGTTTTAACAACAACCTACACATAAAGGTGGTTTTCAAAACAATAAACATTGAAATAACTAGAATATTGAAATTAGATTTTATTTTATATTTTGGTCACTTGCCACATTTTCCTTGGTCCAACTTATCTACTTTTGAAAACTACCATTACGTGATATGCGATCACATGTGAATTCAATTCAATATTGTGTAGATGGCTTTGCAATCTAGGAAAATCATTCAGATGTCCAAACTTTCAACCTAAATAAAATTATTTTGCAATTGAGGTGGGGTGTAATCACATTTACAAGAACTAAAACAATTATAACCAATGCTTAATTTTTCATGGTTTGATCTCAAAATTTGTATGAATGTTAAAAGTTGTCCAAAAGCATTATAACTAGTGTTTTTCAACATTGTTAGGACTCATATTTATGGGAAGATTTTTGAACCACGAAATATTTTGAAGTAGGTTATTTAAACATATATTTACATAATAGTATGTTATAACGTTTTGTGGGTTATATTTGAGTTTTTCCAACTTTCAAACAAAATATTGTTAGGATATTCTTGGAATATTCAAGACTAAATAGTCACCCAAGCAAGCAAATTAAATTCATGTTATCTCATTTTCATCTAGTGTCATTAATTTTTGTTTTAACAAGCAACATACATAAATCATTATCACTAAAATGTAATATAAATAACATGTCATGACTTTATATAAACTAAACTTAAACTTATATTTATGCACATTTATGGTTTTCAAAATACAATGCATCACATAATTAAAATATTGAAATTTGACTTTGCCATATTTGGTCTTTTGCTTCACCTTTGTTGTTTTGGAAATTGTTTTTTTACATGTCTTAATTTGGTTTATTACACAATAAACTAGTTGTGTTTGTGTAAAACCTAAAATTGCGCATGCATGTCTACTATCTTAGGGTAATAATAAATTTTTATGACATAAAATGTAACAAAAATACAAAAAATATATATTTTAAAAATATTTTCATTATTTTGTTGTTATTAAAATTTCATCAAAGCGTTATCAATAAGTTTTTGAAATAACATCAAATTAATTTTAAAATTTTATATCTAAGAACAGTTATATTTTTAATTTATTTTAAAATTTATGTGTTTTATTTTAATCAACTCTTCCATAATATTTCAAAAAAAAATTAAGAATCTAATTTTAATAAATTTTAAATGAATTACATCTAATTATTTGTATGTTTATGAAAAAAATTTAAAAAATTAGTCGTATGAATGTTTTTACATTTCACAGTGATATGAAACCTCATGATACAAAAATGCAAGTGACAAATCAAAAAAATAGTATAATATAGAGGCATGATTAAATTAGTTAACTAACATTCATATTTTGAAAAGAAACCCAACAATTAGATAGGTAGACTTCAAAACAACCCATCAATTGGACAAGTGCACCCAAAATCTACACATGCCCATCCATTAGCTTGGGGCAATAACAACAACACATCTAACAATATGATTATTAACAACCTAACAAACTTATATATTATTACATACATTTTTTAAAAGATTGTTTTTTAAACACAACCAAATTTTATTTTATTTTTAAATGATACCTTTGGCAAGGTCATTCAAAAATGTCTAAATGGGATGTAAATGTTGGTAGAATGAAGTTTCAATGAATTGGTGCATTATCAAATGGGAAAATTATTGAAAGGTTATGAGGTGATAGGTTGAAACAAACTATATAAATAAATATCAAAGAAAATTCAAAACATTTAAGATTCCATAGCTCCAAATAAAAGGTTTGCAACCTATAGTCGAATAAGCTTCTATTGAATGACTTGGTAGGCAATAAAACATGCTCACAAATCCTAAAGATCTAAAAGACTTCCTCTTTCAACTATTACAAAGCTTTTCAAACAAGAATCTACAACATTCAAAAATTAGATAGATTTATGTTATTGTGTGCATAATATTATATCATCTTTGGATGTTGCTTTAAAGTTTTTTATTTTTACAATGTCTTTTGCTCGTGTTTGTAACAAATGTAACCCCATACCGAGATACATTGGGAGCACGTGTAGTTAATAAACTTTAAAAATGTGTTAAGGTTAACTTCAAAAACATGGACATTAAATGAGTTGCCCTTACCGTATTTCAAGTGTGAGATTTCCCTTTTGTAGTGATTCAAGTATTGATGACACTCTTGCATTGCACTGAAGATGCCCTTCCTACAAATAATTACCACAAATAGTTATGGATTCATTCATTTATATTATTCTTTAGAAGACAAGATCAAATGCCAATATCAAGATCATGGAGAGACATCATGGAAAATCTATACACAAACCTAGTTATGACCCATGTTCAAATCTACACAATAATAACACTTTTGCTTCCATTAACAAGATAATGGCCTAAAAAGCTAAGTGGGCCACAATTCCAAAAAGGAGTAGCAAGCAATATGAAGCATGGTGCCTCCACCACGGACTAAATTGGATAAAGAGAAACCTAGGAACTTGGAGTATAAATGAAACCAAGGGGAAACAAAGGGACGGAAACTGATAGAAAAAAAAATGAACACTTGAAGATTAACCCACCCCAAGCGCAAGATCCCTTGCATAAAAAGAAATGAATGAAGAAGGATATGTCTCATTGTTGAGAAGAGGAGATCCAGAAGAAGGACTAATCAACATCTTTGAGACTTGAAAAAACTCCTTTGATCATATTATCAAAAAAGAAACTCTAGAAAATGCTTACAAGATGATTGATTTCCTTCTATGGATTCCTTGATTTTGTTGCAAAAACAAAGGGACTAGAAACATAGTAATGATAACACATATCTTTAAGGAAGAAATAAGAAAGAAATGAAAGCAAAATAGGTAATAGAGTATGAACGAGTCTTTTGTTGTTATTGTAAAACGAATGGAAGCATATGTATCATTGAAGAAGTCCTTGACATCGTCATGCCCGATCTTGTCATCACCATGTTCCTTCAAAACATGTAGGCATATGCTTTGTTGCAAGAATCAACAACAACAAACTATGACCAAAAACTACCCAAATTTTCGTCATTCCCATGCATATTTGTCAACTTTGGTCATTTTGGCACATAATTGTTGACCATGTGACCATTTATAATTTTCATGGTCGATGACCATGGTGTAATTGTTTTAGTGACAAGAAAAGACCTTATACCTAGTCTACATAAACTAGTTTCAATTATCATTGTCACTTGAATTTGACGAGTCCAAATTTGAACAAAATGGATGTGTTTTTCACACCATTTTTTAATATAGGTAAACAAAATCAAATTCATGGACCTTTAATTGTCCATGTCTTCTAAATGAACAATAAGACTTGCAACAATATTTCATTTTTAGTTTTAAATTGAAAGCCAAAAAAATTTAAATAGTCATAACTATGTGACATTTGTGATAGTTAAATGATCAAAAAATGCACAAAACGTTTAGAAACTAAACCTTGTCCTTTTTAATTCGTTTTGAATTTCTTGAAACCTCAAGCACTAGCACATGAAGGTCAATAATGTAGAAATAAAGATCTTCCAATTTACTATCATGTGTGACAACTTTTGCATAAATCATGCAAAAAAACTTGATTCATAAATTAAATTTTTGAATTAAAAATTTAGTTGCATATTAGTTGTTCACATTAATCGTGTGAATGACTTTACAAAGAGTATGTCAATTGATATTTGTTATGTTCACAAATCAAATAGCCCCACATGCATTTCAACCCTCATGATTCGATTATGCGTAGGTGAACCCATTCCATGTGGTCCAAATCTTTTGTGGGCTAGGAATTGTCTTCAAAGGAGTCCACTATTGTGAATGAACTAAGATTTCAAAAAATTATAAAATGAATAGAATAGGAAATTTTATGGTATTTTGAACAATAAGCTAATAATATAAATATTAAATACTTTCTTCAAATGCAACTTTCAATATATATCCTACATGTTGTTTTATCATCACAATGTTTGTTTTGCAAGTGATATAAAGAGGTGGTCAAGCTTGTGCAACATGGATGGACTTGCAAATGAAATTGAATTCCACACAATTGTTGAATGAGTGTACATTGTTGTGTTGCAAAAGGAATTCATATTTGTTGTGTTATGATGGACAAATGTGTTGATTATATGGAACAAAATGACAATGCATCTTGGTTGAACATGACTTTGATGACACCACCTTCTCCATGTGTTCCAAATGTTGTTGGGCCCAAATAGTTGTTTACACAAGAATTTGTTATTTTGAGTGCATATGTTGTAATCCAAAGAAGTACAAAAGTAAAATAAAAACATTAACAAGAATGCAAAAAACAACATCTAGTGATAATGTAAGGTTTTGAAGCTTGTTCATTGCTTATAATTGCTAGACCTTGTCAACATTAGTTGTATGTTACTTTATTTTAGTGTGAGCAATGTTGTATAATAATTTTATCTTAATAAAAACATAGTTGGTTCATATGTGACAAGGTTGAACATGATCCATCTATTATAATGCTAGTAGGAATCGTAAGAAGTTGGATGATGTGGCCTTCTTAAGTCTCAACTTAAAACATCGTCACCAATAGTATGCATCATGACATGGCATTTCATAGACCATACCAATACCATTAGGGTAAATGGAGAACTTGCAATTTGTCTACATCTTCCATCAAAAGTCAAACAACATTGACAAAGAACTTACAAACGCACATTGATTTGTCCATATGTTGACATGTATATTACAAATAAAGTAAAACCAAAGATTTTTTTTGACATGGGATGTTGTCACTTGCAACTCCTATAGAGCTACATGATTTTCTAATGTAACAATAGTTTAAAATGCAAGTATTTTTGTTGTATAGTTGTGATGCAACTTGCAAATTATCCACAACTAATTATGTATACATAACCTCATGAGAAGATATTGGTGTGTTGAGATTTGTTGACTTGTTTGTAATTAAATTACAATTGAAATTTTTTTTTGGCATAAAATTATTTTGAAGTAAAATAGTGGAGGTTAGATTCTAGTATTGGGCTAGTAGCTTCAAACAACTAGTTGCACGGAAGTATGGTCTTCATGGACATGATTCCTTTTAATGCCTCCACAACTTTTGGCATGATGGTACATATTGGCGATACTTTCTAATAAACTTTTTTACATTTATCTAAAAGGTGTGGCCAATATGTGTTTTTTGATGCAACCAAAGTGATGGTCATCCATAAGGAAGATGTGGAAAAATGGCAATCATCCCTAGAAAGATTTAGCCAAATATGGCTACTACACACCAGACCAGATCTGAAGTGCCAATCTTAAATCGCCCATATATTTTTGGCTACATACTAACTTCCAAATACATAATAAATATGTCCTTTAAAATTTAAAAAAAATCCACTTACGGGCAGTTGAGACCTTCCAAAAATCACTTCATTTTCAAAAAAATTCCAGTAAGAAAAGGTTGTTGTCACCAATTAACGGCAAATTTGTTGCTTAGTGTTTTCCTTTAACCAGCACCCAACAGCACACGATGAAGGATGGATGGTAAGTGGTCAGGAAACAGTTTTCTGTCGGGTTCCAGCTCCCTAGCTAACCATGGTGGTTACCTCAGTTGCTTTTTGTTACTACCTACCTACTAACAACCCACAAGCAGGTTGTTAGAAGGTAGGTAGTAAAAACAAGCCTTCCCTATGTACAAACCATCTACTTTACCTAGTAGTTGCCTATTTTCCTACCTATCTACCTATATATGAGACCTATTTCTTACAGAATTACTTACCAAGGTGTAACTAAATGTTAACTCAAAATGTAACAGGCAAGTTATGTACTTATTCTAGAATGTCAAAATATTGGGACAGTTGTGTACCTCTTTTCTTCGAATAAATAAATAAATAAATAAATTAATGTTTATTTAAATATAAATTTTGCTCATTGTCAATTGTGTAAGTCTGGCTAATTTCCCCTTTTTTGTACTTTGTCTACTTTTCATTGTTACAACTAGTGTGGCTTGTGCCGTTGGCCCAAGTGTTACCACGTCCTCGATTGATTTTTCCTTCCAAAACCTAGTTTTTTGGGAATTTATTTGAATTTTCAGTGGCAGAAACCACTTCAAAATCAATATCTCCCATATTTCTGAATCCAAATCTAATACCAAATAAATTTCATTTAAATTGTGCTCATGAAGATCTTTCCAACAACACCAAAGGCACATTCCAAATACCTCTGAATTTTTTTAGCTATGATTTAATTTGATTTTCAGTGAAGAAATCATTCAATATTCAAGAACTTCCTCATTTCAAGTCCAATCGCCATGAAACCAAGCTGATGCACCCCTCCTCGAGAGCTTTCCAAGGGGACCAAGAATGCGATCTGAAGCATCCCAGTTCAGTGGATCTCATAAGTACAACACAAAACAAACAAACTACCTTCCTTCATAGATGGGTGGGGCTAGGGAAATGGTTGACACTCTACATGGTTATATGAGAAGTGCGTGTAAAGGCCCAATTAAGAGGCATGGGTAAACTTGCTCCAAAATATTTGAGTACCTAATCATGTCCAAATGCTCACTAAAGGTTCCAATTATAAAGTAATCTGGATCTAACTTTAAAACTGACTCGGAGAGGTTTTTAGGGTTTACACCCTAAAATTTAGGGTTTACACCATGGAATTCAGATGACAGCTATCTTTGCAGCCAGCCACATGGGGCTCTCTGGTGAGCAAGATTGAGACTCTGGTGAGAAGGATGCCCATTCTGTTAGAATTCTAACTTTTCCTCTAAGAACCCTAAACCCTGGGATACTAGGTCATGCTAGGGTTAGCCAAGTGAATTTGTTGAAGAAGTGCAGATGGGTAACAAGGTCTGCTGAAAAGGAACAAATCCAGAGATGTAAGTGATGCCCATGCTGAATAGTATGCAATTTGCAGTAGGTTCCTGTGCAGTTCGTGGTCCCTATGTCATCATGCAAATGTGTTGTAAGTAGAAGGTTTATTCGCAAAATTAAATATTACAAATGTGAAAATGAAGGTGATTTTTGTGGTTTCCAATCACCAGGTTTTTTTTGTAAAAAAAGGTATGAAAAATGGTCACATTCCAATACTTGGTTCCAGTAGGTAGCCAAAAATATATACAAGGATCCTTAATTTTCATTTTACTTTCATATCACATTTATAGCCAAATTTTTTGGCTAAATCTTCTTATGGTTGATATCACCACTTGGACAATATCACAAGATTTGACGTAACTGCAAGCTCCCTAAAACAAAACCCTCTCTTGGATGGCCAGAGTGAATTAACAGCCACTAATGCACCAGTTGGCTGCTCTGTCCACTGGATGGGTTGCGTTTTTTCATTCAGCGCTGGATGGGGCTCATCACAATCGATTTCTTTTTGCTGCTGACTACTGTACTTTTTTTTTTTTTTTTTTTTTTTTTTGTTCTTGGCCGTTTTTCTTGGACCTGACCTCACACATAGCTACCCTGCTCACTTTCCTACCCTCATAAGTATTGCACCAACCTACTGACACAGCTACCCTAATAACTAGTTATCCTACTGACCTAGCTATTGTACTAACCACCTACCTTACTAACCTAGCTACTCTATTAATTACATACCCTACTAACTTAACCATTAGGTTTAGGGTTGACACACATAAATTAATTAATAAATGTATAGTAATTAATCTAAAGTAGGCTAAATTTGGGGGGAAAATTTTAAGGTTTACACATATGTGAAGTAATACAATTGCATTTTATATCTTTTTAAAAAAGAGTGGAAAAATTAGGTTGGAAAGATCACACAAAGATAAAAAAACATATCTTCTCTTTTGGTTTTATATGAAATTTATTTGATTATTTTTAAAGATTAACGTTTTTTCTTATGTTCTTTCAAATTTTTTATTTTGCATTATATGATTTGTATAGCTTGTATAATTTTTTAGGTTTAGGGCATATATCACTAAGACTTTTTTTTGTTAGGGTTTGATAAAAGTAAGTACAAGTGCAAGTATTGAAATTATGCCCAAAATTCCAGTTGGTAAAATTAAGTACGGGTGTAAGTATTGCAACGAAACCCCAAAATTCTAGTTGGTAAAGGTAAGTATAAGTTTGCGTGTTTCAAATTGAAATGAAAAAAAAACCTAAATGTAATACCCATGTTTCAAAAAAACCCATCTAAATGGTTTGGATACCTTTAAGTGAAGACCTAGCCCTAAACACAATATGCATATGCAAAGTCACTTTGAAATAACCCAACCTTAAATGCAATACCTGCACTTTGGGTCACTCCGAAAGGACGTATGTAAGGTTTAAGTTTTCTTTATATGAAGATCTTACCCTAAATGCAATACCTGCATTTAGGGTCACTCCAAAAGTACGCATGTGGGGTTTAGGGTTCTTTATATGAAGATCCCACCCTAAATGCAATACCTGCATTTGGGGTCACTCCGAATAGCTACCTTGCTCATTTTCCTACCCTCATAAGTATTACACCAACCTTGGTACCTTATTTATTATCCCCTACTGACACAGCTACCCTAATAACTAGTTATCCTACTGACCTAGCTATTGTACTAACCACCTACCCTACTAACCTAGCGACTCTATTAATTACATACCCTACTAACTTAACCATTAGGTTTAGGGTTGAGACACATAAATTAAATAATAAGTTTTTCATAAATGTATAGTAATTAATCTAAAATAGGCTAAATTTGGGGGGAAAATTTTAGGGTTTACACATATGTAAGTAATACAATTGCATTTTATATCTTCTAAAAAAAGAATGGAAAAAATTAAGTTGGAGAGATCACACAAAGGTAAAAAACATATATTCTCTTTTAGTTTTGTATGAAATTTATTGAATTGTTCTTAAAGATTAACATATTTTGCATTATATAGTTTGTATAGTTTGTATAGTTTTTTGGGTTTAAGACATATATCACTAAGATTTTTTTTGGTTAGGGTTTGTATAATTAGGGTTGTAATAAGGCTTATGGCAAAATATCATTTGGATTTTTAAGGTTATGCTTTATTATTTAGTGTATAAGAATTTGGTTCATATATTTTAGAACTTAAGGTTTATATTCTAAATTTTGCTTATTGTATTGGTTTTTTATCTTTTCACTTGTTTAAATTTTAAACATAATTTGAATTTCCTTTGTTTCCATATGTTCCATAGACTAAACGATGTCATGAATAAATGTTTCAATTACTAATCAATATTGTTGCCATTAGCACTAAGAATTCTCTTTTAGAATCAATTTTGTATGGAGGAAATCATACCCCAAATTCTTTGAACATCATGTATTCAACACACACATGAAGTCTAATATGACACAAAGGTTATTATTATTTCCAAGTGATAAGCACAAAATGTATGAAATGCAAAAAACACAGGGTTAATGATAATATTAGTGTTAGATGCAGGTATTGTAACTAGGCCCCAAAATCCCACTTGGTAAAAGTAAGTACAAGTGCAAGTATTGCAATCATGCCCCAAAATTCCAGTTTGTAAAGGTAAGTATGAATGTAAGTATTGCAATGAAACCCCAACATTCCAGTTAGTAGAGGTAAGTATAAGTTCGGGTATTGCAAGTTTAAATGAAAAACAAGCCTAAATGTAATACCACACGTTTAAAAAAAAACCCCATTTAAATGGTTTGGATATCCTTAAGTGAAGACCTAGCCCTAAACACAATATGCAGATGCAAAATCACTTTGAAAAAACCTTACCCTAAATGCAATACCTGCATTTTGGGCCATTTCGAAAGTACGCATGTGGGTTTAAGCATCTTTATACGAAGATCCTACCTTAAATGCAATACCTGCACTTTGGGTCACACAAAAAATACGCATGTGCGGTTTAAGCCTTCTTTAAATGAAAATCCTACTCTAAATGCAATACCTGCATTTTGGGTCACTCTAAAATAATTAGTTAATTTCAAAATCATATGCTAACAAAGGTATGTATGGAGGTTGGGGTTGTTGATTAGGAATACATGATTTTTATTTTTTTTCATGAATTTTAAAAGAGGTTCTATTGTTTGTGGAACAAATAGTATAGTGACAATTGTGATCAAGCTTATTTTGGTGTAAAAACTTTTCATGAAAAAGTTGAACTTGTAATCTATAACATGGAATAATTATCTTAAATAGTGATTTCAATAACTTATTAAAACAAAAAATATACTAAAGTTAATCAATCAAATATCAAATTAATTAATCTGATTAAATCCAACTTTTTATGTTCAAATAAATAAATTTAAGCCAAATGATTAATTAATTATTTTAAATAAATAAATTATAATCTGATTCTTGATAATTAATCATCTAAATTATCTGAAATAATGGTCTATTAATTATTTAATTATATGACAAATTTTGTTGATAATTCATTAATTATCATAAATATTTTATATTAAATTGGGGGGAAAATTTTAGGGTTTAGACATATGTGAAACAATCTAATTTCATTTTATATCTTCCTCAAAGAGATTGCGAAAATTAGGTTGGAGTTATCGCACAAAGGTAAAAAACAAACCTTATGTGAAAACCCAACCCTAAATGCAATACAAAGTTTGTCAAGATCAAAAAATAAAAAATTCAAGCTTAAACATTTTTCAAAGATGTTCACATTTTTTTTCGCATTTTAAAGTTGTATATTCATACTAAAAACATAAATACAAATTCTTTAATTTAACAAGATTTTAAATTATGTTTAAAAAAATTCAAAGCACGTAATTTTCTACTTTTTTTTTTCTGTTTCACATAAAAATAAAAATGATCTCTCCTATATATTAATCCTATGTTTAATTGAAATTTCTATTTATACTTTTCTGATATATAGTTAATAATTTCTTGGTCAAAATATTCATATAGTGGGTCAAAAATATTTTATGTTTTATAGATATATAACACAAGTCCTTATGTAAACTTTATATTTTGTGATGTATAATATTGGTTTAATATTGGTCGAAATATATTGTTATTTATAACACCTAATATATAAATAATGATATTATGGAATTATACTATTGTTCCATTTTAATACATATAATATATATTTTTTATTTATAATAATATATATATAAACCTATGGTTACATATTAATAGTTAGGTATGAAAATGTTTATAAGCTTTTAGACGTCATGCTAGAGTTTGTGTGGGTTTTAAAAGCTTTGTGAGGGCCAAGTTGTTATGTGATGTTTTCGACACTTTTAGAAGTTGAAAGAAGACTTGACTATCCAAAAAACACAATAGTGTTCATAAAAAAAAACCAAGAATTTATAACCTTGACAAATTATTAGTTCCAACAAAAGCTCAAACCTAAGGTTGTTAAATTGACTAAAATGTGGACATTAATCAAACTAAACAACCTAACCTAAACATGAGTAATAGGTTAGTAAGTTATTTGTTAAGTAACCTAATTAATTACCTGATAGGCTACCTTATTAATATAAGCCTATTATGTTATTTATTCATTAATGTAAGCCTTCTAAGTTAATATCTTAGATGGTCTATGTAGGTATTGAAGGTGATTGAATTTATTAAGTAGACCTACTAGTCATATAAGTAATATACTAACCTAGGCCACGTAAGCCTAATAAGCATTTATGATAATTTAATGTCTACTCCATATTGTGTTATAACATTTTAAATTTGAACTAAAAAAATTTATAAAAAAGAAAGCACATTTTTCCATATAATTGTTATAAGTATATACTATTGGAATATGATTCAAATTTAGATTTGGGAAACCCTAAATTAATTAACAGTTTTTCTACAAATTAATAATAAATAAAATAAATCTATGGTGTATTATAAGGGGAATTTTATATGCAAAAAAATGCAATACATATTTGTAAGATCATACTGAAATAATATATAGGTGATTGAAGGAAACTGTATGTGAAAACCATAAACCTTAAATGCAATACTCGCATGTAATGTCATTTCAAAAGTGGTCCGAGTATCAAAATTATGTCTTTTTATATACCTAAATTAAATGTTATTCTAAATTAATCTTATGACAAAATGTAAGTTTTATAATGAATGTAAAAACCAACAACTATTATGGGACCTATATGCGGGTATTGCAAGAGATGCCAAAAAAATCCAGCAGCTATTATGGAGACTATATGCGAGTATTGCAACGAATGAAGAATGTGAACGATTATTTGTGCCTTATATGCGGGTATTGCAAGGAATGCAAAATGCCAGCGGCTATTATGGGACTCATATGCGGGTATTGCAAGGAATGTAAAAGGCCAGCGTCTATTATGGGATTTATATGCGGGTATGCAATTAATGCAAAATGCCTGTGGTTATTTTTGGACTTATATTGCATATTAGAAAATGGTCTTATGGAGTTCAAAATAGAAAATGATGTGGGTATTCTATTTTAAAATGTGCGGATTATTTTAAAAGTCTTCAGGTGATGTGAGTCTTATTTACTTAGATGTCAGCATTGTATAATGTTCATTTTGATCTTTGGTTTTATTCTTACATCTCAAATGCTAACAAAATTATGACAAAGAAGACATATATGATTAACCAGATACACATCAAACAAGTGTGAGTAGAAAATATTATTATATTGATAAAAGATGTACAAAAATGGGTGCATGGAAAATTACTAGAAAACCTAATGAAAAAAAAACATTGGATCTCTATAACATATCAAAGGATCGAAGTTCAAAATTGGGTAATCCAAAAAATAAAAGGGCTACAAAACCTTACTAATTCTATAAAATGAAACCCTAACCCATATCAGTATTTACAATCCCGTGTTTAGCTCGATATGCAGCTGCTGCATTTGTAGCCTTTGCTGCATGATGAGCAGTGTAAAAATGGCGGCATTGCATCTCAACCTGAACTGCATTTGCAACAAACTGGGCTTTGTTCGATCCTAAACCCTATAAACACCCAAAAATCACCAAATTAAACCGTAACACACCTTGGATGAAATACAATAAAAAACATTAAACAGTGCTTATTATTGTTTCTTACCTTCCATGAATCATTCTAGATTCATGAAAATCCAAAACATCCGCCAACTGTTTTGTCCGACTTGTTTTATTGGACTATCGATCCCAATATTTGACATCCCATGCCGTCTTCAATTATTGTGCATATACACAACGGGTGGATCGGATCATCCCTTGTAAATCTTCATCCTTCTCCATCCGGGATGTTGCATCTCGAGGCACACTACCCACGCCCCAAGCATTAAGGCCCAACACCTTCAACAATTGCTCTGAAGCTAATCTGACCAAAGGTGGTTTTGGGAGTTGTGGACATTGTTTTGCAAGAGTTACCAAGTGATTCCACTTGCATTCTGCTTTGGCACAAGCACGACTAGCAACTTTCTGATCATTTCGCCTTTGCACAACCATCGCATTTCTCAAAATGCGAGCGTTCATCTTGGCATGGTCTTGATGTCGAGGACCTCCTGCAGCTATTGAAGGCCTCCCAGGTTTGGACTTTTCTACCACCAAGCCGTGCACCTCCTTCAAATGCCTGGTCAATAGCCATTTCGCGCAATATGCAACAGTGCAATTGCCAACTTTGCACTTCCATTTGGACCCAACCTTTGTCCATTCCTTATCCTTCTGAGCCAAATTAGGTGGACAAAGAAGTGCAAGTGGTTAAGAAGCTTGCTCAGTTTCCAGTTCCGGACTTAAACCCAAAAAATGAAAGTTCAAAAAACACAATGCAGGTTTCGCAAAACATAAACTCACTTCATCACATACTACTCCTATAAACATGAACTATTTTCAGGTATTGCAATAAAAAAATTTTGATAAAAAAAATCCCGCACCTTCCAACAAATGATGGAAGGTGCGGATATAATTACACTTGAAGAGACTTGTACAATTTTTTAAATCTGTCTTTAATCTATTATCCATAAATTTCAAAACAATCTATACCAAACTATCATCCTTTTCTTTCAATTATGATAGAGCACCATTTTTCTCACCAATTGGCTGATCTGTTGCAACATTATTTCTATCATTAGATTCTTCATCTGCTGTGGCCATATCTTGCTCGGTAGTTACAACAACGTGTGGCTCGACATCTGCTTCCGTCTGACACAGCAACATCTGGCAAAAGAATTGCCTCGTCTGACACAACAACATTTGGCAAAAGAATTACGTCATCACATGCAGTACCATTTTTCTTATTCAATTCTAACTCCCCACCAACACTCTTCCTCAATCTTCCTCCCCTCGCCATTATAACCCTAAAGAAAAAACCACCAGTTATTAAATCAGCGCAGCGCGGCTCCATAGTAGGAAGAAAGCGACAACAGTTGCCGTCACCTTCTTCGTGGAGCTGTTCTACCCAAAAAAAAGGCAATGGCAATTGCCGTCACCTTTTTCATGGAGCTGCGCTGTAACGCACCTCCATAATAGGAAGAAGAAGGCGACGGCAGCTGCCGTCGCCTTCTTCTTTCTTTTTTTCTTGCGCTGAAACAGCTCCGCAGCAAGGAGCTACGCTACAACGCTGCAGCAGCTCCACAGCATGAAGAAGAAGGCGACGGCAGTTGCTGTCGCCTTCTTTGTGGAGCTGCGCTGCAGTGCAATTCCACAGCATGGAGGTGCGCTGCAACGCACCTCCATAGCAGGAAAAAGAAGGCGACGATAATTACCGTCGCCTTTTTCTTCCTTTTTTTCTTGCGCTGTACAAAGAAGAATAAGAAGAAGGTGACGGTAGTTGCCGTCGCCTTCTTCGTGGAGCTGCACTGCAACGCACCTCCATAGTAGGAAGAAGAAGGCGACAGCAGCTGCCGTCGCCTTCTTCTTCCTCTTTTTCTTGCGCTGGAGCAGCTCCGTAGCACGGGTCTGCGTTGCACCGTTGCAGTAGCTCCGCATCACGGAGCTGCGTTGCAACGCTGCAGCAGCTCCATAGCATGAAGGCTCCATAACTTCTTGCGATGCACAAAAAAGAAGAAGAAGAAGAAGGTGATGCCATCGCCTTCTTTTTTTTTTCTTTTTTTTTGCAAGACAAAGAAGAAGAAGCAAATGCCGCTTGTGGAGCTACGTTGCAACGCTGCGTATCTTGTGCAGCGCAGCTCCACAAACAAACAAACAAAATAAACACAAAGAAAAAAAATGCTTACCTGGGTCCCGCGTGGGTCCTGCTCCAAGCTCCCTTGCTCTGAGCTCCCCTGCTGCAAGCTCCCTTGTTCCAAGCTCCCTTGCTCCAAGCTCCCCTGCTGCAAGCTCCCCTGCTACAAGCTCGCTCCCTCTCAATGTCTCTGGAGCTCTAGCGATGGAGTGAGGGGGGAGGGGTTGGTAGGTGGGAAGCAGGACGGGGGGAAATTACAAGCTCGCTCCCTCTCAATGTTTCTGGAGCTCTAGTGATGGAGTGATGGGGGGAGGGGTTGGTAGGTGGTAGGCAGGACGGGGGGAAATTACAAGCTCGCTCCCTCTCAATGTCTCTGGAGCTCTAGCGATGGAGTGAGGGGGGGAGGGGTTGGTAGGTGGTAGGCAGGACGGGGGGAAATTTTGGGGTAGACAAGAGGTGGGGGAAAAAAAAATGCAGGTAGGAGGACGGGATTTTCGTTCATCCGGAAAACGGCTTCAACGGGCTCATTCGCAACTGGCGCATTGGTGGCTACTAATTCACTCTAGCCCTCTTGGATAAGGTGTGAACTTTTGACAAACCATATGGGATAAAATTGAGCATTGTTAACATGTGATAAAAATGCACATGTATGGAGTGGAAGGTGTTTGGTAAGGATATGTTTCAGACGGAATACCCCTAGTTTGAGGGTCTATAACTTTCACGATCAATGGAATTGGATGATTGAAAAACCTATTCGAACGCCTGAAAATGAGTTACAATTTATCTTAAGAATCCATCATCAAATCAATATTGACCATGACATCAATATCTTTTGATACACTAAATGTGCAATTCTTTTCTTCATTTTTAATTAAACATTTTTAAACCTAATTTTTACCCCCAAATGGGGTATAGGGGGATATTCAGACCCTACCCATTTAGTAGAAAACTTATTTTTTCGGTACCTAAACCCTTACCTGATGAGTAAATAAATTGAGAAAATTAATATATCCTAACCCAACAATATACAAAAAACGACACACCCATACAACATTCGTTCAAGCTTCAAACTTATACTTTCCCTTCATTTATTGGGTTTGGAACTTTTGGCAGAGATGCATAAACTTTTGGGGGAATGTGCCCATCCATTCAGTAGTCATTCGATTAAGTCCGCATTTTTTTAAGTCCGCATTGCGGATAAGTCCGCATTCTGTAGGGCTAAAAATGCGGATCAACGTATACGGAAGTGTTTATTGTGATCGTGTAAATCCAAAATCAAAAATTGTCATCTGCCTACTTCCATCAATTTTTTCTCGCGAAATCTTTGAAACTGCTTGCTGAATGGTATCTAATTCCTACAATCAAGACATGTTCACACTTGTAGTTGTGACGTGTTTTGGTGTTACACTATACCTATTCAAAGAGATAAGCAGTATAGGGCTAAGTCCGCAACATTCGGATAAGTCCGCATTAGGACGCCCAGATCAAGGTGCGGACTTAACCGAATGACTACTGTAATATGCATGCATCTTATTCCAAAACTCACTCAAAATATGGGGTCAAGTTTGAGTCAAAATTTTAGGCCCAAATCCTACACCAATGCGTAGTCTTTTTACGCTGTGGGCAGAGCCAACAAAGGCTAATATTATCAAAGCCCCTAAACCCTAAACAATGTTCGTGACCCACCAAGTCTTTCTTCACATACTATGGAGCAGGCCCAGTACCCCCCACCACCCGCTGTAGAACCCACCCAGGGACACCAAGTGAGCCACCGTTCCGTTAGGTGGAACGGGTTCTTCCAGGTCCTGTTCCAAAGTGTAATCCATTTTTTTACCATTGCATTATTCACATTTCAAGTGTGTTCCCAGTTGTCCCATTCACTAAAATACTGACACTGACGCCTCCATAAGTGACCCCCAGTCACAGTGAACGAGCAGCACCCACAAGCACACCATCCACTGGATGGCCGTTATTACTCAGTTTATGGATGAACCTCAACTGAGTTAATATTTCGGTTTCACCTTGGTAACCAATTCTGTAAGAAATAGGTCCCATACATAGGCAAAGAGGTAGGAAAATAGGTAACTACTAGGTAAGTAGATGGTTCATACATAGGTAAAGGCTGTCTTTACTACCTACCTACTAACAACCTGCTTGTGGCTTATTAGTAAACAGGTTGTTAGTAGGTAGGTTAAATTTTTTTTTTAAAAACAACTGAGGTAACCACCATGGTTAGCTAGGGAACTGGAACCCAACAGAAAACTGTTTCCTGATCACTTACCATTCATCCTTCAAGGTGTACTGGTGGGTGCTGTGAATCCCCCCCCGCCCACTTTAAATTGGGTTTAGGGTTTAGGAACACCTAAAACCCTTTCTCATTCTCAACCTATTTTTCTCAATCATGGTTGTCCAATTGCTCAATCATTATGTGGTGGGACTATGTTGTCTGGCTTTAAAGGTTGCAAGGTCGCTAGCAAAAGGACATCATCCTAAGATTGGCCCCCCAAATAAACGTTGGCAATAAGTAGACTAGGACTCCCAAAAAGTACAAACATATTCTTGGGATGGGAGGAGAAGGGGGGGGGGGGGGGGGGGGGGGGGGGGGGGGGGGGGGGGGGGAGGGAAGGGGGGACCAAGTTGAGTAATGAAGTAAATAAATACCTAACGAAGGCAAATAGGTAGTAGGTACATATTAAGTTGTCCATTGTCATTCCCCCCTTCAATCAAAGCAAAGAAGTAAAGTCCATAAATGGGGAACCTTCTCTCATTACTATGAACCTCATCATACCAGAATCCATTTTCCCCAGAACAACCCAGCTCTTTAGGAAAGCCTGGTGGCTTTCTGGTTAATAACCCTAAAAAGTTCATTGGTTGGGGGGAGGGAGGGGGGAGGGTTGCCAGTTCTGGCTCCAAGAGTGAAAACTACATTCATTCTTAAAGCTCCATCAAAAGTTGACTTATCATCCTGACATATTATTATTCCATTTCTATTGTCAGTTTTCCTTCCTTGAACTGGTTCTATGAATCCTGCGACCGTTTTCATTCAAAACCCTTTTATGAACAAGATGAGGGGGTGGGGGCAGCAGCAGGCCACAGTGAACCAGCACCCAGCAGCGCACCATGAAGGATGAATGATAAGTGATCAGGAAACAATTTTCTGTTGGGTTCCAGTTCCCCCACCTAACCACGGTGGTTAGCTCAGTTACTTTTTTCTGTTCTTTCTTTTACCCACCTACTAACAACCCACAAGCATTGTTGTTAATAGGTAGATGGTAAAAATAGCCCATACCCATGTATAAACCATCTACTTACCTAATAATTACCTATTTTCCTACCTATCTACCTATATATGAAACCTTAGTATTTCTTACAGAATTGGTTACCAAGGTGAAACCGAATAGTAACTCAGTTGAAGTTCATCCATAGCGAGTAATAATGGGCATCCAGTGGATGGTGCGCCGGTGGGTGCTGGTTCACTGTGCCCGGCGAGAACGGCCAGTTTCAGCACACCAATATGGCATTAAATGCGTAACTTTGAATGAAATTTTACAAAACAAAATAACTGGGACCCAAACTAGTTTTTCCACCAATATTGGTAGTAAACTGAGTTTCATCATCCCCTCTTTCCTTTTTCCTGAGCGCCTCCACTGCTGCTGCTACATATGTTTTCACTGTTCCCTACCTGTACAATTGCTATAATTACTCTCGAATCGTGCATTAAATGCTGAGTTCCAGCATTTCGTATTGAGATTTAATAAAAATTTCCTTACTTTGTGGATACCACTGAAAGGAAGAGGTTTTAAGAGGTGAAAGAGAGGGTGACTTTATGGATAACTTTAATAAGTTGCAAGTCTTGATTCTTAGATAATTCCACAAATATCTCTGAATTTTTTTTCCATTCTTGTTGCCAAACCTTTTGAGATTTATTAGAGTCAAGCATCAGTCGCATTTAAATGTTGTCATATAGGCCAATCATTATGGCCAACCAATCGAAAGTGGTCTTTTTTTTTAAACTGGGTTTTTGTGGAGACCAGTATATAATCTGGAAATTTGGAGGGTATAAAACTCTAAGCCCACAAAAACTACACACTACATGTAGGTCATTTTACCACTAGTGATGGACCTTAGAACATCTCTACTGATGCCCTCCTGCACATCATGTTTTGGATGAAGAATTGTCAATTTTACTTTGGTTTGGGCAAAGTAAAATGATTTTGGGCCAATAAATTTGTGCACACAAACATTGCACCAATTTGACAATCACTCTTTGAGTGGCCAGATATATAATAATCGATCCAAATGATTTAGGGTCTTTTGATCTTTCATTTGACCAATTTTACATGTTTATGGATGAGACTTGAGAAAGAATAAGTAACTCATCTTGGATATGAGAAATACTCTTGAAGGCCCAAAATACTGGGTATGGGTGGAGCTGTTCTAAGACACACTTTTTAAATTTCTAGTCCCACACTATAATTTGATAACAATTTTGAATCCGGCTCTGGTTAAGAATTGGGTTCCAAGGATGCTTTCATTGTGCACTCCCCAAGATTGAAGATTGTATAGAAACTAATTAAATCCTAGTCGTCAAAGGCTTTCCAAAAATATCAAGAGTGTGGCTAAAGTTTTCTATAATTTATTTATTTTTGTTTTGATTTAAATTAAAATTTTGATGAATTCTTCTTCAATATTCAAATGACTTCTCAACCATAAGTTGAAACTTTATGAAACAACTTGGTGCACCCCTGCTCATCAAAGGCTTTCCAATGGTACTAAGAGCCTATCAACAAGCACCATGGTTTGGAAGATCCCAACATGACAAACAAACTACCTTCTTTCATAAATAGATTTTGATTTATACCTCAACATGTAGAGGAATTCCTCTGCTTCATCTTTAGTCAGCAAGTTTTTTCTTGCAAATCATTTTTCCCAATTCTTGGGTTAGTTGGTATCTATGTTTTGTAGAAATTTGAATTCACCATACTAGTCCCACATTGGCCATACTAGTCCCACATTGGAACACCAAACAAAAATGTCTCAACTATATTATAAAAAAACACGATTAACATACCTTAGGTACTAGGACCTAGCTTCGTCCCACAACAAGGTGTATAATAATAACAAAATTTATCATTCTACTTTTGTAGTAACAATAATAATATTTAATAATTTGGCATGATGATAAACAATGAAGGTATTGTGCTTGAGACTTTTCAAAGATTTGTGACATGGCATGCATGTATTTTTGAAAAAAAATTGGCAATTTTAAAAAGCAATTAAGTAGTGCCTACCTAGGTTAGATATTACAAAAGTGGTTCCAACAAAAGAACATGAAAACTATTGGAACTGTGGAAGGTAAGTAGTATCAAATGGCTAGAGTGAACCAACATGCACCAATTCACTATGCAACATGGATGTCATGTGGATAAGACCATTTTTTCATTGTCTTTTATCCATATAGTGGCTAGCTATATATTGATTACAAACCATCCACATGCATCTAACTACCTAATAGCGTGCCTTACCTATTTACTCGCCTATATAATAATCACTTATCATTTTTATTTGTTTCCTTACAATACATACCCACTTAGATAGTTGCTTAAAATTATATCATTCATACATACTAATAACTTTATTCCTAACAACCACAATAGTTATTGTTGTTCAAACTTATACACATGATGTTGATAAATAACATGCATGGCATGTTTATGTGGCATTTTATTTTCTTGTTGTCAATATAGGCAAAACTACCAACTTTGAAGCTCCTTTTTTATCTGTAAAAATATTCTATATTATTTAAATTGGTTGTTGCAAACTTTCACAACAAAGCTCCATCCTAAAGTTTTTAAATGCATTGTTTATGTTTATTTACATTGCAAGTTCATGTTAGCTTTGTTACACCCGTTGCATTGCACACATTGTGACAAAATGTAATTACATTTTGAATTTCTTTTTTTATAAAAATCACAAGACACAATGATTACATTCACAATGAGTACATCAACATTTATAAGAACATTTCTAGCAATGCTTAGCATGCAGCCTTGGAAAAATATTTTTCACATCCAAGTTTTTTTTTTTTTTTTTTGCAACCCCACCCATAAAATTGAAATTGGGATAGCAAATAGGTGGGGAACTACTAATAGTAAAGCACTCGGGTCAATCATTATGATAGGCCAATCTTAAACACTAAGCAATAATCAAAGCAGATTTATTACATTCTTTTGTGTAGGTGCATATTGTTGCACTTTTTGCTAGCCACCGTAAACTTTGCATTTATGTTGAGCCAAAACAAAATTCTTGAGTTAAATTGACATATTTTTACTTTTCTTCATCCAATTTTATTGTGCAAGATTACATATGAAACATTGCTAAAGATGCTCTAAGGAAGTTTATGATGTGCAAAACCATAAGCAAAGGCAATTTCTAGGTTGGAAATTCAACACTTTGACAAAAACATGGAAATTAAGAACGTCACTTGAAGTTCTTATGTTCATCAAATGCAATCATTTTGAATAGACAACCTAGAAGGAGTTGACATATGTGTGCGTGGACAAATGGAACAAACTAAAATTTAACTATAATAAACTTTAAAATTACCACAAAGGAATTAGGAATCACACATCATTTTGGGAATTGGCCATAGAGAAAAAGATAGGTATCATTTACCTTGCCAATTCAACAAATATATTTATTAAACAATAAAGGTGTTTCAAGAAAAATGAATCATAAATGTATCAACTCATGCGAGGGACTTGCAAGCTAAAGGTGATACCAATTATGTTACATTAACAATATAAGAGTTTGACACACGAGAAAATCAAAACTTTGTAGATTTGT
>OY998158.1:6085840-6251528 GCA_963921925.1 Sphagnum tenellum
ATGATAAAACAAACACAAAACATGTGGGAAAGTCTTTATATAGTTGCAACTCAATTTGCAACTAGAAAATAACTAAAAGATTTAATGCATATGTTTGATTTTTGAATTCGATGTCACAAACTATACAATTTAAAAATGTCTATTCTTATGTTTTCACATGAAATGCAATACATAAAACTAAAAATATATATTTGCATGACTATTTTGTAATTCACCTAATCTTGTACTTTCCTACCTACCTACCTACATAAGTATTTATATTTTTACCTACCTATGTAGGTATGTAATGTAGGTATATAGGTTTTTAATAGTAGGACTTGCTTATTTACCTACCTATGGTTATGTACCAATTTATATATATATTCAAATTAATATGCCATGTGGCAATTTAAATTTTTTTGCCTTGTGTCATAATCTCAAACCATCATTGACCATCATAATAAATGATGAAAATAAATATTTCAAAACAATAATAAATTATAATCCAAAAAAAATCATCATGTCAAATTTTAATAGATGAATGCAAATTAGTAACATCAACATGATGTTATGGTAATTGTACTTGAATTAATTGCATAATAACTGAAAATGAATTGTTTTGACAAAGTTGCAATTGAATTATAATGAGTTGCATCGTATATATGATGAATTATAACACTCACATCATATAAATACTATGAGTTGTAAGTTGTCATTTCAACTCAAAAATTAAATTGCAGGGCCAATTGCGAAACACCTTTTTTTCATAGTGCAAAAACCATGTTGTGCAAGATGTAACAACAAACCATCACATCAAATAAAAAAAGGTTGTGCAAATTCAATTTCAAAAGCAACCCCCTAATTGTTTTCTTTCAAATCCTAAATGAAATTTCAACAACATTTTTACCTTAACACAATTGCTTATTATCTGCTATTTCAAATATGGTATGGTGCATGTTCTTGATTTGTTTGTGAGTGATCATCAATCATGGGAGCAAAGGCTAACCCTTGTTGCCAAGAATGTAAGGTCATATATGTTTGTTAGCTTGATACAATTGGGACAATTTTTTGTTGACAACTTTATGGCACAAGTTCAATACACATAAGATGCAAGTGTCATTCGTTGAATTAGGCATACCTCAAAAACATTTTTAAAAAAATTTGAATTTCAATGTCAATTAGAAACAAATTCAATGTTAACTTTAAAGTTTGAACAAACAACATTTCCTTATAATTTGTAAAGCAAGATATTAAAAAAAACAAAAGGTGAACAAATATACAACAACAAAAAATGAAACAATAATCTACAAGAAAAGAATTGCACGTGGTGTTTAAGAGTGGATATAAATAAGAACTTATCATGCATTAAAAAAACATGAAACACAAAGTCACATGTAAAGTCAAGTAGAATCCTTGTTGCGTGGAATTGAAGAACAAATGTAAATGCAAAGAATGAGGACTAAAGAATGTGAACAACGCAACCTTGTAACTACATGTCAACTTGTTAACTTGTGCATAACCTTCTTTTCTTGAATGGCAATATGGTGAGAAAGGGAAAAAATGGCCACTTCCAAAATGATGATAAAGTGAATAAGGTTAGTAGGTTGGTTAGGGTAGAGAAAAGTCACATTCTGAATAATTATAGGGAGTTAACAACATTTTTTAAAAAACCTTAACATCTTCTTACACCTAACCCTATAAACCTTAATTTGAGATGATAACTAACCAACTTTTTGTTTAACATACTTGTATGTGTGAATATTCTTTAAGCAATGTGAAGGCAAAGTATGAAGGTTTTATACGATAAATTACCAAGGTGTAGCTTGGTATTAGAACAATTCACATTTGGGGAATATTAAGAAGTTATATATGACCATAGGAGGGATACCTAATTGGCATGTGTGGAGGTTAGCAATTGTGTATATTAATCTATCAACCTACTTGGATAACCTTGCATCAATTGAGATTATTATTATATGGTTTATAACTACATTTCCATTTTCCATGTGAACATTGTACAAGCCCAAAGTCTAATAATAAAATAATCATTTGAATTGTTTGATTTGGGCAATTATAATTGAATTGAATAATAATTGATTTTAATAATAACACCTACGTATGCATGAACTAAAATCAATAAAATACAAAAGCTTTAAATTGTGAGTGGGAATAATTTTGGCCATAAATGCAATGGGACTATCATGTAAATTATCATAAATTATTAATACACAAATCTTTGTTATGATTTTTTAGATGTATTTATAATGAATTAAGAGATATTTGACCATTTATAAATCATGACCTCAAGTTAGTGAACAAATAAGGTCAACATTCAAAAATCCTTGCAAATATTTTCTCTATTTTTACAAATACAAATTAGTGATCAAATCTACAAATTCTTAACATAAATCTTAAACAAGTTCATATCTAGTTTGGTTATTGCAAATTATGAATGATATATTTGATTCATATGTCAATATAAACAAAAACTATTCAAATGATTTTATTGACATTAACTAAAGTTTCAACTAATAATCCATGCGGTTCATTATTTTTGTAGATTCACATTTACTTTAGGAACAATGGACATTGATTATTACGAAATGCAACAATATAAATGAATATAAAAATTGCATTCCACAAATAATATCCTAGAACAAATGAAAATGTGCAATATCACAAAATTTGAAAGGTCTTATAATATTCTCAATTATCATTTGTTAGTATGAGGGGTACATTTCTTGCTATTTTATGATCTACCACATGTAATTAAAACTACTTGTTTAGGGATATTATAAATGTCCTTAAAGTCACACCTTGTCCAGTGCCAAATGTGATGTTTACTTTTCATTTCACGCTAGTTTTGTTTTGGGACCCAGACTAAAAATTAAACATGACTGCATCTTTTGAATTGCAACTACACCTTGTTTACTTAAGGGGTTTACCAACCTTCCTACCTAGGAAGTCTACATACCTACCTACCTAGGTTATAACCTACCTTCATACTTAAGTTTTCAACTTAATTACCAACCTATTTGCCTACCTAGGCCCCCATCGTATCGACCAACTTACTTGCCTACCTAGGTTACTTACCCTCATACTTAAACTTTCATCCTACCTACCTTCCTACTTAAGCTACATGTAGATACCTAGGCTACATAAGGTATCTATCTATGAACCCACCTACTTACTACCTACTTAAGCTACATACATACCTAATCACCTAGGGTGCTTACCCAACTAGGTTACTACCTATTTGAGGCATTTAGTTACTTATCCATGCTAATCAAATTACCTATTTTAATCACTTAGTGCCCACCTATACTACTTATTTATTTATGCTATTTATATAACCTAGGAAAATAGCTTGGAAGTGTTTTTTCTGTTTACGTTAGAAGCAAACGATAAGGAACCAAATTGATTTGATATCAAAATTAGATGTTATTTTCAATTTAGTTTGGGCTATCTTTACATATGGTTTTAAAATGATTGTGTCACAATTTAAGGTCTTGCACCCAATTTGGGCAAAATTAATTATGTACCCATGAATTGACATGTGGAGGTTGTTTTCAACTATGTGTAGATTGTTTTGGTAAGGAGTTGTAAGAAACATTTTGTAGTTGCTATGAATATTTTGCAATTGTAAGTATCATTTCCAACTAAAAATGTAGTTGAAACATAATTGAGAGCTTAGTTGCAAATGCATGGGTTTTCTCCTAGTGCATTGGGCATGAACATTCAATTGCCATTTTGAGAGTTGTCATGGTTGTGGGTTTGAACTTTTCATTGTAATCTTGAAATTCTTTGATTGTTTTTGTTGAGGTTAATGGGATATTCTAGTGTGAAACATGTTGATTTATAAAGGTTTCATGGATTGAGGGACCATATGTAAATTGGCATAGTACCCAATAATTCTTTCATTGCTTGCATATTTCCTTGCAAATTAATGGGGCATGTGTAATGTTGTTTTATCTTAATGATTAATATTTCTCATTGTGGCTTGTTTTGACTCTGTAATCAAAAATTATTTTGAAGTCACCACTCATAGCACCCAATTTGTCTTTGTACATTAATCCATTCCTTATGTGTTGAAAACCACCTTCTTTCATGACATTTGTAGCAATGTTTTTCCATCTAATCAGAACTATTTGGAATTGGTATCGAGGATCCACCCTATCAAGTGTAGCAGTATGTTTTTTTTTCTTTACAACAATGAGTGCAAAAATATCTTCATGCTCCCAATTTGGGCGATGAAGTTTTAAAATCTAAATTTTCATAAATGTTTGTGAATTTGGTTTAATGCTTGAACTTTGATTACGGTTTCTTTTAATCATATTAAGTTATGATTTACTATCAGGTGAAGAGAAATAATGATAATCTTAATAGATTATAGTTCAAATTTTTATTTGCTTTAAGGTTTTTGTAGGTTAGTAGCAATTGAAGACCAAAACATAAAAATTGAAGACCAAACATAACAATTTAAAATTTCTATCAATTGAAATCATGTAGCATATGTTGACACATGTGAAGACCAATGTTTTTTTCCCTTGAACTTTGCAATGTTGCTCAATTGGTGATGGTTCATAAGTATGTTTAACCAAATTTGGCAATATTAAAAACATGAAAACATAGAAATTTAAGCACCTTTTCAGATTGTAGGCAATTCTTTCAATTAAATTCTTTTTTGGGGTGTTTTTTGAAGAAAAAAAGATTTGTGACATAATATAAAAATTTGAAAATATTTTTCACAAGATGGTGAAAATTTGCCATTAAAAAATGTCAATGGCGAAGACAGTTAAATTGTACAAAAGAATGAGGTTAGTTTAGAAATATTTAAAAACTCTAAAATTAGTAGTGTGATTGAATTTAGAAACGATGTTGTTGAATAATTCCATTGAAGTTGTGTTCATTTATGTACACAGTACATAATAGTTTTAGGGCTTTGACTCTAATACTCTATTTGCTTCTTTAGGCATTGTCCAAGGTCTCACAAGTTCAAAACGGAGAAAAAGGCTCCTAGAGCTCTCAAAGACCTAGACAGCTAATTTAATAAAAATAATGCTAATCTTATATATTAATTCACTTAGTCTATCCGTCAGTCTCTCGAGATCTTGAAACCCAGATCACTTTTAATAAAACTGTCCCCCCGAACTCGAGGGCCCAAAAATTATTCAGGACCTCGAGTTCTTACTTCTTACTTTTATTTTTACATCCATTTTCGACAATTGCTCGAGATCTTGAAACCCATATCAATTTTAATAAAACTGTCCCTCGAGCTCGAGGGCCCAAAAACTATTTAATACTTTGATTCTTACTCTTACTTTTACGTCCGCTTTCGTGCAGCAACTGCGTCGTCGATAGGGGAGATATTTTTGAGATTTGGACGGTGGGTGAGGAAGTTTGGGTGCGCTTTTTTTGGGCTAAGGCTTTAGAAGGATCATGATTTTTATTTATTTCGTGGAGGGGGGAGGGGGTGGGGTTCTAGGGGTCTTAATAGGTGAAAGTGAACTGGATTGGGAAATGCGAAGAACTGGGTGGAGGGGATCAAGTTTTATATGAAATCATCACATAAAAATAATATGCTAATAAGGCATTTCCAGTGGATGACCACCCAACCCACGAAGGATGGATGGTAAGTGGTCAGGAAACAGTTTTCTGTTGGGTTGCAGTTCACTAGCTAACCCTGGTGGTTAAACTCAGTTGCTATTATTTTACTACCAACCTACCAACAACCCTCAAAGCAAGTTGTTAGTAGATAAGTAGTAAAAACAGAACTTTACCTGTAGTATAAACTATAAACCATCTACTGACTTACCTAGTAATTACCTATTTTCTACCTATATATGAGACCTTTTTCCTCCTACAGAATTGGCTACCAAGGTAGTTAAACCCAATATTAACTCAGTTGAGATTCATCCACAACTGGGCATCCATCCAGTGGATAGTGCACTGGTGGGTTGCTGCTGGTTCACTGAAAAGTCCCTACTTGAATATAAGACACCAAAACCGGCTTTCCATGTATATTCAAAATGCCAGAATTGGGCTTCTAAAGCTGTTCTACTGACAGATTGTGTGTAATAAATGTCCTTGGGGTGATGCCCAAGCCCCCCAAACCACCCCCGCACTTTCCCTCCGGGTAAAAATAGGCAAGTGGGATAGAAGTTACCCCCCAGCCCGGCCAAACACTTGGTCGGGTGCAAGTGGCCTGAAATGTAGGCAGGTCGAAGAGTAGCTCTCCAACCACGCAAGTAGGCAGCAACAGTAGGGTGTAGCAGGTAGCAAGACCGTACCAACACAGGGAGCGAAAGGGTAGTAGGTTGTAGCAGGCAGAAAGAAAGAAAGAAAGAAAGAAAGAAACAAAAAGCAGTAATTAATTAGGGGGTAAATTGTGAGGAATAAGTAATTAATAAAAAATTCGGAAATTTTCATTTCGACTAATAAGAACAGGTCCTGGAAGATTTCAATATTCTCTCCTTCACGAAAAAAATTAAAATTCTTTGGGAAAAAAAATTTGAGAAAAAAAAAAAGAAGGAGAATTATTAGTGTGAAAGCTGCCAGAGGTACTCTGGTAAGTAGGTAGCAAGCAAGGTAGTAACAACTAACAACAGGGTGAGAGAGGGTAGCTGGGAGTAGGTGGGTACCTGGTAGGGCGAAGAGTAGGTAGTGGCCAGCCGCGGGAAGTGGGTAGGTAGGGGTCACGGGTGCGGAGTTTTTTTTGGGGGGTGGGGGGCGGGGGGTGACGACCTACTAACTAAACCTACCTGCATTGAAGCGCCGGTCTCACAGTAGTCTATTACTAATGTCTTTAATGCTGCTGCCCGGAAGCGGCCCTTCTGTTTCCAAATACATTCAATTTTGTAGGCTCTGTTTTCTTCGTTGTCGTGCTCCTCCCCCCCCCACACCCCCTTTTGGTCCCTCGGCCAGACAGCTATGGAGGAGCCGTCATCTCGGGCCCAACCCACAAATACGGAAGAAGCATAATGCAATAGAATAACTGATGCTGTTTGTAGACTGTCGTCAGTTCGTCTCTTCAATTTGAGAGCTGGCAGATCACAACGAACATATTGCAAACGGAAGAAGAGTCAGTTGTCGTTCTGAAAGAGAAAGAACTTCTTCTTCACACATATATTATTATATACATAGATATATACATTTAGGGTAGTTCTTCTTAGAGCATGTCATATGAGAAGCTTGACAGGCGCAGAGCTGGGGGATGGGATGCTGGATGGAGCTTTTTGTTGTTGTTGTTGTTGTTTGTTATTATGGGAGAAGGTGAATGAAGAAGAAGCAGGTGCGAAGAGCGCACAATGGGTGGGGCCTCTATACATGGAGGAGGAGGAGGAGGAGGAGGAGGTGATGATGATCACCGGCACAGTGTTGTTGTTATCACCACTTGTGCTGTGTTTGGCGCTGTCTTCCTAGTGCTCAGTGCGCTCTCTGTCACCATTCTTGCAGCTGTGAATTGGCGGCCATGGAGGATCTACAGGTGTGTATTCTGTACCTCAACTTCTTCTTCTTCTCCCTCTTTACAACCGACGGAGTGGTACTTCCTTGTGTTGTACATCTGAGCAACGGCGTGGTGTATTTTGGGAAAATAACACATACGAGAGTCGTTGGTTTTGTTGTTTAATGTCGGAACTCTCCCGATCAAGTCTTCGAATCCACCATCGTCGCACACGGGACGAAAAACCAATCGAGAGAGAGAGAGAGAGAGAGAGAGAGAGAGAGAGAGAGAGAGAGAGATTCGTTTGCGGGTAGGGAATCGGCTGTGTGTTTTTGGACTAGAGAGAGAGCTTCTTTGGTGGGTCGGCAATTGGCTGTGTATTTTTGGCCTAAGTTTGAAATTGTTGACACTGCGATGATGCACGTCAGCTGCTGGACTGGCCCATTTGGAGAACTGTGCACTGGTTCGGAATTCTCTTTGCTAGGATAGTCTAACGATCTCATGGTTTGTAGAATCCTGTGCATATGTACAATGTTGCAAGTGGGCTAGATTTATGGACCCGCTGCTAGCAGAAGGCAACCAGGCGTGGGTGGCATTGTTTTCATTGAGGCGAACGGTTTGTAGGGGAACATGGAGTGTGAAGACTATCATGGATAGGAGACAGTTAGGGAAAGCAAACAATGTAGTGTATGAAGAACAGGAATGTGGAAAGCAGGCTATCAGATATCAACTAGCCCGTGGAGTTTTTGATGTAAGCTTGGATTGTTAGGACTCAATCTGTTTGGAGAATCAAGAGAGCTGGATCTCAATCTGGGGCAACACACAGTCGTTTTGTGATCAAATAGAAACACAGAGTTTGCCCTTCAAGTGGACTTACCCTAAAATGGCGATCCAGGGGCTTTGTGGTTGCCATCAATAGCACATTCTGTGATGTAGTGTATGCCTTGTAAGGTAGGGGCAGGCCAGACTGATATAGGAAAGTGTTAGTAATATAGCTTGGAAGGCCTTGTGTCCACAGAGCTTGAAATGGCCATCAGGTTAAGTGTGTATTTCTTAGAGATTTTTCTCTTCTATTAGTGTGGTGCTTTACCTGTCACGAATTTTTGAGCTGAAAGACAATAATGTGCAGTTGTTTGCTTTTTAGTTTTTGGAAAGCAAGAACCACTGTTGTTTGCTCATGGCAATCTTCCATTGTGGATGGCTCTAGAGTTTCTTTAGTTTAACATGCAATTTGAACATCACATGACCAAGAAGGATGGATTTATGGATATGTTGAGGAAGTGATGGAAGCAGCTCATGGGTCGAAATTGAAGTAGTGTGATTTCTCTCAGAGACTGGATTCTGAACTCTGAACCTGCTTTCAAGCTGAACTTCATTTTCTGGTGTCCTGTGGTGTGCAGTTGGGTGTATGCTCGGAAATGGGCACCATATCTGCAAGGTCCTCAGTCAAGTATCATTTCTGGTATCTTCTCAGCAGCAGCCTGGGCAATGGTGTTATCTCCAGTTGCAGTTCTTATAGCGTGGGGTGTGAGGCTGATTATTCTTTTGGACCACGACACAGTTGGCCTTGCAGTTATCATGGCAGGGACAGCTGCACTGCTGGCATTCTATGCTATAATGCTTTGGTGGAGGACACAATGGCAAAGCTCACGTATGCACAGTGCCACAATTTCCTACATGTTGTGGACTAGCTAGAGTAGAAGTTCTGCTTTGTGTTGTAGCCTATTCTTTAGTCTGTCAGGTTCTTTTGTTGAAAAGTTGTAATGTGCTAGTTTTGAGGGCAACTCTTCTGAACACAATAGTTTGAAGGAACTCAAGGTTATGTCCTAATTCAGCACGCTTGCCTGACCTTTCTGTATGGTGACTTGCAGAGCATGTGTAAAGATTCCAGCTGTATTCTCTGACAAGAATTGCTTGTTGTTGCTATTATTTGTCCGTTGCAGGTGCTGTTGCCCTTCTGCTTCTTTTGGCAGTCTGTTTACTGTGTGCCTATGAGATTTCTGCAGTATATGTCACAGCAGGCCGTAGTGCCTCAACACGTTATTCACCCTCGGCATTCTTCTTTGGTGTCTCAGCTATAGCGATGGGCATTAACATGCTTTTCATGTGTAAAATGGTATTCCATGGTGAGTCCAAGTTATGTTTCCATGATATAGTCCTATTGAACTGCATCACAACCTAACTCTCTCACCAGATAGGTGTACAGGAATTGACTTAATTTTTGACTCTGTTCCCAGAGTAGAGCCATGGGACATGTTTTTGTTTTTGCACAACATGTGGATGTTCATTGCCTATTGGCTATGGAAGGCATCTTGTCTTCAATTTGTCTCAGAAGTGATTGTGCCATGGTTTAAACGTGTGAGGTTTTCACAGGTGCTGGACTGGATGTGGATGAATATGTAAGGAGGTCATACAAGTTTGCTCATGCGGATGCAATAGAGGTTGGTCCTGTTGCATGTATACCAGAACCCCCTGATTCCAAGGACCCAACTGTTCAGAAGAAAAGCAGGTAAGTGCTTATCACTAATTAATCTTGCAGGTTGTCTTTTGGATATCTCAGCAACATGCTGTTGTTTCATTGCCATGTTCTCTGCCTTTGAGGAGTGAGCACTGAATGCATGTGTATGAGTGGAAGACAGAGGGAGGGAGGGTAAGGTTGTTAAGCTCATGGTGTATACCACGTGGGTGTGTTTGTATTATGCTTGCAGCCCTTGGTGCCTGGTGCGGATGTATTTTGGGTCTGTCATAGTTCTGGTGGCATATTCAGTACTATATGGTCTTACAGCAAGGAAAGCACGGTGGCTTGGTGGAGTCACCTCAGCTGCAGTGATTATACTTGGTGAGCTTGTACTGTAATGCATTATATCATTTCCAATAGCACTGAGCTAAGCACTGCCATTTCATGGTGAAGGTAATGGTCTGATGCTTTGTGCGTGACAATTGCCACGTTATGACTGCACTCTTTCTTGTTGTGTTTGTTTTGGTTTGGCTAGAACTGACACAATGGTTACCTTCCAATAATTTTGGTGGAATTTTCTTTGCAATCTCATTGATATGTCCATTCCACTGATCATGGTCATCAGCCTCATGTATCCTGGTGAAGGCTAGGGTTTCTTCCAGCTGCATTGGTATGTAACATTTTGGGTGATTAGTTTGTTTGAAATACATCCTTATGACTGAACTTGCTGTTTGTCACATCTCTTTTTCTGTCAGTGCTGTGCTACCAATTAAGAAGAAAACAAATTGAATTGTGAAGGACTGACACCTAGAGGCTGGCCAAATGAACTCACCTATTGGAATGTTTTGCTTCTAGCATACTAGAATGGCCACTTGTGCTCAGATACTTGGCCTCCAGTGGACAGTACTGTATTATAAAAAAAAGTTGTCTCTTTCCTCACTGTATGTTTAGTGGCCTCAATTCATGTGCAGGTGTGTAACATTTAAGTCAATTCTGGTCATTTGTCCAAATGATGACAACATAAATTTCAGTTCCTGTTATGGGTCCAGGGTGGTGATCATGCAGCTTGACATCCTTTTATTTTTATTGGATCATACGTTCAACTTCTCACATTGCATTGGCACATTGTTGCTGTATGCTTTGAACAGATTCAAATGTAGGGGCATGCTTGTTTGGTTTTGAGCTGCTCAAGAGTCGTGTTGTGGCACTCTTTGTGGCCGGACTCTACAGAATATTCGTAATTTGCTTTGGTGTGCAATTTTGGTACGTTACTTCCTCTTGTTAGGTGTGAAATTGTGTATCTTCTAACAGAAGGTTGAGTATCTAGGATGGGTGTTGCAAAACTGACCTTGTAGATGGCATAGTCTTGGCTGAAATTGTTAAAAGACATACTACAGCAACTGGTCTGCAGGTCAAAGAGAGAAAGAGAAAGATTTTAAACTTATGTGTCATCTTCTTTGGAAGGCACATTATTATAGCCTCTTTTGCTGGTTGATTTTGTTGTTGAAATGCAGGTATCTGGGTCACTGTGTTGGATATATGGTTGTAGCCTCTGTCCTATTGGGTGCTGCTGTTGTTCGACATTTTGCTGTAGTAAATCCCTCAGCTGCTAGAAGAGCAGCCTTGGAGCACACTGTAGTTAGGTTGCGAGAATGTTCTCACAGGAAGGACCCTGGTAGCTCCTCGAGTGTGTCAGAAGGGCGGACATCAAGTACTGCTCACAGCAGCAGTGTTGCTGCAGAGCAGATTGCAGCAGCTATTGATGCTATGGGCAGAACAAATGTCAGGCATCAAGTTGAAGTATGCACTGCACCTGTAAGTCAACATGGGGTACATGGCACCACTGAAGAGTTCGGTTCAAACAGAGATCTGCAGAATAATGAAGAGAGAGATAAACCTGCTAGCTGTCAACCCACCATCTTGCCAGATCAAGATGCAAACGATGGCAATCGACTCATGTTTCTTGGATCTGGTCAATCTCCAGAGATGGTGCAAAATTTGGAGCTCAGTAACCCATTTGCACCTTCAGTTGACCAGCAGGTATTTGATTTAAACTTAGCTTTGGTGTTTCAAGAGCGAATGAATGACCCTCTCTTTTCTTCTATGCTTCAGCACCGAAGTCCTGAGTTTGTGGCAAGGGGTGGTGAACAAGAGCTTACCACATTACTCCAGGACAAAGGGCTTGATCCAAACTTTGCAGTAATGTTGAAGGAGAAAGGATTGGACCCAACAATCCTGGCATTGTTGCAAAGAAGTAGCCTGGATGCTGGTAGAGAGCGTGCAGATACCAATGGAGAAATTGCCACAGGGGGGAACCAGTCACAGATTGTAGTTTTAGAGGAACCTATTTCTTTGTCAGAGGAGTTGCGAAGGCATCAGTGGAGCAAGTGGGTACAGCAGATGCATTGGTTCATTCAGCTTATTGCAGGTACACCAGAGCGTGTTTGGATTCTGTTCAGTGTCATATTTGTTGTGGAGAGTGTTTTTGTGGCCGTGTTTCGACCATCAACCGTGACAGTCATCAATGCAACTCATGAGCAGGTTAGTTTCCCTTGCAATTTCTGGTCCTCCTGTGACAGAAGTGAGAGGACTACTTATCTTAGGCAGAAATGGAATAGATATGGTACCAAAGAGGTGGTTGTGGTAGACCATCTAATTTTCTTCAGTGTTGGATGTAGTACACATGGACTTACATACCATGTAGAATGCCAAGCCTTATTGTGGAGTTTTCCTTTGCATGCAGTTTGAATTTGGGGTTGCAGCATTACTACTTCCCCCAGTTTTGGGCTCTATTCTGGCCTTCTTGTGTGCACTGGGAGCAGAGGAAATGGTGTTCACAAAGAGAGTGTGCAAGGTATAACTTTTGCTAATGCTTCTGCAACAAGCACTGCTCTTCATCTCTAGCTTTTGGAATCTGTACATTTGTTCTTTGGATCTATTCACAAGTTCTTCCTGACATGCTGTAGAAAGCAGGCTATCCTGTTAACAAATATTGCATTGTCCTCTGGTTCCAGTTGTTTTCGACCAATGTAGGTTCACTGGGGTGTGTTATGTGGCTGAATGAAGTTCTTGTTCTGTTTTTGTTTCAGGTTGGTCTGGTGGCTTGGCTGTTGAGCACAGTTGTGGGGCTTTTTCTTGCCTTTCTCAGGTCTGGATAATTGCTTAGCCAAAACCTTTCATTTGTCTTCTTGAATCATGCATCTTCAAGGCTAGTAGTTGTCATGATGGGCAAAGGACTCAGGAGCATACTATCATAATCAGGGAAGATTCTTTAGCTGTTGGCCCTACATTCTTTTGCTGCGCTCTATTTGCACTCACTCTGGTACTGAGACAGACCTGTAACTATGTTGCTTGTTTTTCTGTACAGTAAGTCATCAATTGTTCTTGGCCTTGCCATCACTGTACCTATGATTATGGCTTCACTTTCAGTTGCACTTCCTATCTGGGTGCGCAATGGCTACCGTTTCTATATACCTTCTGCATGGGAGCATTCAACAAATGGTGAAACACAAGCAAGGCGTGGTAGATCTAAAGAGGTGTGTTACAGATAGTAGGAAGAGGTTTGGAGGCATCTTTTGTGGCATCATGACTTCCTTAATATGTCAGCATGCATTCTGTTTACAGACTAGAGGTTCACTGTAGTACCCATATTCGTATAAATGAGTTATTGCCCTTATGTGGTAGTTGCCACGATAATTGGTTCACTGAATATTAGTGATGATTGGGTTTTCCACATATCAAGTTTCCATTAGTGGTGCAAGAGCTGGGCCTGCTATCCACGTGCTCAGATTATTATTAGGGATGTGTGAGGGAGGACAAGAGGTCTTGATCAGTATCTGATGTGTCATGGTAATGTGACTGAGGTTGTGGTTTTCAGACCTAGTTGTTATGAGGGACTAATGATCTAATTTTACACTTGCAGGATAAAGTGATGACAGTTGCCATCATCATGTGCATCACGTGTATAATTGCACTAGGGGTCATAATATCTCTGAGCCCATTGGATGATTTGAATTACCATGGCTGGAGCAGCAATGATGCAAGTTTTACTTCTCCTTACATGTCGTCTATCTATTTGGGTTGGGCGATTGCAACAGTCTTCGCACTCATCCTTTCAGGAGTATTACCTGCGGTCTCTTGGTTTGCCACGTACCGCTTGTCTCTGTCTTCAGCAGCATGTATTGCTGTTTTTATTGGTAATCCATCAAGCATCTCTATAGATGACTCCTGTTAAATGGAGTCTAGCTTGTCTTGTTTCTGCACGAAATTTAGAGAACATGTTTGGAGAGAGCAACTGGCGATCCAACTCATAATGGGACTAGGTCTCTCCACTCTGAAGAATTTTTTCTTCACGGAGTATGGAATCTAGAAGTACAATTGGGCTTCTGTGATAAAATGACAATGACGCCAATACAGATATTTTCTCTCCTATCTAAGAAGCTCATTTTTGGTGTTTGCAGTGGTATTGATAACCTTCTGTGGTGGATCCTATGTGGGAGTTGTTCAAAGTCGTATTGGCAAAATGCCTGTTGAGGTGGATTTTCTGGCTGCTTTGTTGCCACTAGTCTGTATTCCAGCTTTTTTCTCACTCGCTTGTGGTCTCTATAAATGGTGAGTTTTAATCATATTTCTTTCTTGCTTATATTCAGGCATCTACCAGATTGTGTTCTTGTCAATTGTCAGGCTTTGTGCTTGGCCTGTTAAATTGGTTGTGACTTTCTATTCGGAGGATATCTTTATGCTGATGATAGGTAGGATGCTTGAACTGCCAGGAAGGATGATGGGTGGCAACTTACAAGAGGTCTCAAGCTGTTTGTTGTCTTTGGGCTTGTTCTTTTGCTGGGTGCAATCTCTACAGTTATTGCCACCATCAATCCATGGATGGTAAGTGTGATGCTGTTAACTTCATTTTTATTGTCATGTATGTGTAGTTGTATAGATCTCAACAAGTGAAGTTCTGTAGCCAGCTGAAAAACAGCAACATATGTCTGCATTGTCGGCAGGTGGGAGTTGCCTTTCTGCTCTTTTTGCTACTAGTTGTGCTCGCAATTGGAGTTATCCATCACTGGGCCTCTCACAACTTCTACTTGACTCGTATCGAGGTGTTTTTGGTCTGCCTGGCAGCATTTGTTCTTGCATTGGCTGCATTCCTTGTTGGCCTATTGGCAGGTGTGAATAATTCTCTTCCCTTCTAGGGTCCTGCTTATGAGGTACTCTTTGAGTTTCATGTCTCAACATGTCATATTGCTGAACAATGATACATGAGGCTGTTGGCTCATGAAAGCAGTGAGCTGGTGGGAGTTGACTGCAACTAGACAAGATTGAAATTGGTCACCTTGTTCTGGAGACAGCTTTTTTTCACCGCACCTTTGATCACTAGGGTGTAATTACTTTTTTCATGTATTCAGGGCAGTCTGCAAAGATTACATATTGCCTTCCTTTGAGTGGCTGTTGCAGGTGAACCATTTGTGGGAGCTTCAGTTGGATACTTTGCCTTTTTAGCCCTGCTGGCTGGTCGGTCCCTCACAGTAAGTCTTGTCCTATTAGTGGACATATGACAGTGATAGGACCTGTGCTAATTTTTGTGGTGAAAAACAATTCTGATAGATACTTAGCAGGTAGTGTTCAATTTTCCATCTCACCATTTCCCCAGCCTTGTGAATGCAAGATAGTTTGATGCCACCAGAACAAATGTGGTGTCATGACAAGGAACCCTTTTGATGGACATTGTGAGGACACCATTATGATATGCTATAACTTTTGTGCTTGTGGATTGTTGACAGGTCCTCTTGTCACCTGCAGTGGTGGTGTATTCTCCTCGAGTCCTACCTGTCTATGTTTACGATGCCCATGCTGATTCTGCCAAGAATGTCAGGCAAGGTCATGGCCTCCTGTTAAATAGTAGTGCTGGGTCATAGAGCTTCCTGATAGTAGCATTTACTTACAAGTGCACTGTAAGCATGAAATATAAAAAAGCATGGGAAGTCACACACAATTAATGTTTTTTTCATTGTCAATATTTACACATTCTATTCTCTTTGTCTGTGGAATCTATCATACTTTTTTGTTTGAGTCCCTGACCAAGTGGTCCACTTAGTCATCCATTGACATCTCATTGTGGTATAATTTCCAGTGGTTCCTTTCTGGTTCTCTATGGGATAGCTCTAGCCACTGCAGGGTGGGGAGTGGTTGCCAGCTTGGAGATTTACCCTCCCTTTGCTGGGGCAGCAGTGTCGGCCATTAGTCTAGTAGTGGCTTATGGCTTTGCTATCTCACGGCCACAGCTAACTCTGAAGGTATGAGTGTAAAGTAGTGTTGTCCAGAGTTGGGTCCTTTGCATATGCAAATCTTTGGTCAAAAGTAAGAAACACTATGCAGCTTTGTAGTGGTGGAAACAATTGAAGTGATCCTGTTTCTGTGACTAATGTTGTATGTGCCATTGAAGATGTTCTAAAACTTAAATGGACTATGCAAGTGAGTGTCCATGCTGTGTAATTTTAATGGTTCTCTGGATGCAGATGACAGAGGATGCACTTAACTTTTTGAGGAAGGAAACCATTGTTCAAGCCATCACTCGTTCTTCTACAAAGGCAAGTTATGAAACAGGAAGGATGTTTGTGTGGCAATGTGTATGGGCATTCCATGTGTGTGCACTCTTTCATGGAGTCACAGAGAAGAGATGTACATTGACCTTTTGCAAGTGGTTGCTTTGTGCTAGGTCATAGCACTTGTATAGATTATGGGTTGTGTTTTCAGTAGAACATGATCCATAGGATTCTTCTAATGTTGATGTGTAATCAAATGTTTGCAGACTAGGAATGCTATGTCTGGGACCTATTCTGCACCTCAGAGGTCTGCAAGTTCAGCAGCTCTCCTTGTGGGTGATGCAGCTATCACACGTGACAGGGCAGGAAACTTTGTTCTACCTCGTGCAGATGTACTGAAGCTCCGAGAACGTCTTAGGAATGAGGAACAAGCAGCGGGTGTTTGTTGGTGGCCCTCACGCTCAGCTTTTGTGTCCCGTTTTGACTCCACAGCTGACATGGGCTATAGAAGGAAGTTGTGTGCTCATGCACGAATATTAGCCTTAGAGGAGGCAATTGACACAGAGTGGGTTTATATGTGGGATAAGTTTGGTGGCTATCTCCTCTTGGTCCTTGGTCATGCCACAAGGGCAGAGAGAGTGCAGGTATGAATAGCTGCTTTCAAAATAGTTGTTGGCTTCAAACCTTGATGCATTTATCTGCACAGCTGTTTGACAATGGGAAGGTATCTCTGAAGTTTTTTTTCTGTTACAGGATGATGTCAGACTTCGGCTGTTTCTCGATAGTATTGGATTCTCAAATCTTAGTGCTAAGAAGATAAAAAAATGGACGCCAGAGGATAGGAAACGATTTGAGCTGGTGCAAGAGAAGTAAGTTCCAAGCTCTGTGGTTATCATGATAGACAAATCATTGAGACTCATTTTGCTTGTAGGTGCCGTCACAGTCGTGGTGTGATTCTATTGGAATAGAGTCGTCTTTGTCTCAAGTCAAATTTGGGATGAGGCTAGCTATGATTAATCCTTAACCTGGTTCCACTTAAGCTTTTGAAACTATTCCTCTATGTGCACAAAACTTTGGTTTTTATAGAGTTCCAGGATGTGCACTGGGTGGATTAAACTGTGACTATCTTGATTTGAATGGGTGTTTCAGTATTAGTGACAACATACAGTTCAACTTCAGTCTGCAATGTTGGCACTTAGGAGTTAAATTAAATGTCTTGAATGGTTTTGTGCTGAAGATCAGTTCTGATGGCATTTGCAGAAGATATTGAGTTGGCTGTTACTTCTGGTCTACTTTGTGATGATTTATGCAAATCAGAGCAAGAGTTATTTTGGCCATGATGTGACTCATTTATCTGGGAGGTTGTAGTAGCTCTTTTGTTACTAATTATATCAAAATGCATTCTTGATCATATGCAGTTACATGCAGGAGAAGGAATCAGAAGAAGAACTAATGCAACAACGTCGTGAGGAGGAAGGAAAGGGGAAGGAGAGGCGAAAGGCACTACTGGAAAAAGAGGAAAGGCGGCGTCATGAAACTGAGGCCTCTGTTATCTCTGCTGTTCCTGATGTTGGCACCAAGGAAGCTGCAGCGATGGCTGCAGCCATGCGGGCAATGGGAGGGGATGCTCTGCTTGATGAGAGCTGTGCTGGGGATCAAGTTTCAAGCCTGGCTCGTCGTATATTGATAGCTCAAAGGGCTCAACGTGCTCAGCAGGTTCATAAAATACAAAGTTGCATTGTTTACATTAAAACAATTTTGAAGAGTTAGCAAGTGGATGCCCATAGGTGGTGACAGTGATTTGGTGTGGTTGCAGACTGGAGTGCAAGGCACGGTGTGTGTCATTGATGATGAACCTCGATGGGTTGGGCGCCCTTGTGGGCCCATTGATCCAGCTGTCTGTGGCAGCCAAAAAGTGACATTCTCTGCAGCAGTTATGGTTCAGGCAGATTCTGGACCAGTTTGTGTCTTGGGTTCAGAAGCACACCAACAGAAGTGCTGGGAATTCTTAATTGCAGGTGCTGAGCAAGGTTTAGAAGCAGGCCAAGTTGGACTTCGCCTGGTAGTAAAGGGTGCAGGCCAGACAATGTTCAACAGAGAATGGTTTATTGGGACTACTTGTATTGCAGATGGAAGGTGAGGGTACTTTAAGGCTTGCATGTTCTTTGTCACTAGCTCTTTCTTCACGGTACTACCCAGGTTAAATTTTTTTCCTACACCTTTGTTTCAGAGCTGATAAAGGCTGTTTGGAATGCTATTGCAGATGGCACACAGTTGCTGTTACTGTTGATGCTGATACAGGAGAGGCAGCAGCATTCTTAGATGGTGTGTTTGATGGAGATTTGAGACTTGACTTGCCATTACCTGCAGAGGGTGGTATCTGGCAGGAAGGAATGGAATTATGGGTTGGCATCAGGCCTCCTATGGACCTTGATGCCTTTGGACGGTCAGACAGTGAAGGAGCAGAGTCAAGAATGCATGCCATGGACGTTTTTATGTGGAGTCGCTGCCTGTCTGAAGAGGAAATCATGATGGTGCACAACAAGTGCAGTGCTGAAGACTACCATGATGTTGATGTTCCAGACTATGATTGTGAAGGATCTCCGATGGAAACTCCAATGAGGGTAAATGTTGGTGGCCTTATGTGTTTTAAGCTTAGGTATTCCTTTGTTATGGTTAGTGTTAGGTCTTGCCAACATTGGTAGTATCTTAGGTTTTCATTCAGTGATTCTTCTAGGTGGGCTCCATGCAATAGACTTTTTTGATAGGTAGATGCTAATATGTTCTTGTCTTCTTTCCATTGTTGCTTCCTTTTTGGTCACAGTTTGAAGATTGGAGATATGACCCTGACCTAAGCTTACATGACCGAGATGAAATATTTTGGGATGAGCAACCTGCTCCTGGAGGGAAGAGAAAGGCACTTGAAAAGGATAATGTTACACTGGACATGGACTATATTTCCAGGAAGCTTCGGCGTCCAAAAATAGAAACTCAAGAGGAGGTGACTCAGCGGATGCAGGCTGTTGAGTTGGCTGTAAAAGAAGCATTGGCAGCAAGAGGAGAAACACGTTTTACAGATCAAGAGTTTCCACCAACAAATGCGTCTCTATTTGTGGATCCTGATCATCCCCCTGCAAAGCTTCAGGTACACTTCTTATCTAAGGCAGTATGCCACAGCATTTCAGTTTTTTCTGCTGGTTTAAACTGTTGGATTCATGTTTCGACACATTCTGTGGATTGCAGGTTGTGAACAGCTGGTTGCGCCCAGAAGAGGTGGCTAGGGAACAGGGCCTTGATTTGCGACCACACTTGTTTGCAGGCCCTGCTAATCCCTCAGATGTCTGTCAGGTTTGTTCCTAACTGAAAAAAGCTCTGGAGCACTGTTATGAAAGATTGATGTCATATTTCTGTCCACCATACCTGCCATCCTATGGTCCTTGTTGGATGGATTCTAGGTGCCATGGCTTTATGGTATCCTGTGGATTCTTCTCACTGTTTTTTGGTTTTTGTCATGACAGGGTCGGCTAGGGGATTGCTGGTTTCTGAGTGCTGTTGCTGTTCTAACAGAGGCATCACGCATATCAGATATCATGGTTACTCCTGAATTCAATGAGGAAGGGATTTACACTGTCCGTTTTTGTATTCAAGTAAACACCTTTTAAGCTCTTATTTGTTCTTGAATTCAATGTTGGTCCTCTGCAAGAGAAGAACCTACAAACAATAAAGACCAACATGGTTGAAAACCAGTATGTCAATCATCAATCTGTGGTTGAGATCTCCAGCTGGTAATGCAAATGTAACATGGGTAACTTGAGAAGTTAGTTTCAAAAATAATTTTCATACATCATTATACATTTCTTCCTGTTTCATTCTGAGGTGATCAAGTCATATTGTAAAAATTAAATTTGTCTGACCTTCAAGATCGTGAGAAAATTTGCAGTCACTAAATGGTGGACTCTAGTAAATATTTACAAATATCTGAACCTATTCTCTTATCCAAATAAAATTTGTATTGCAGGGAGAGTGGGTTCCAGTGGTTGTGGATGATTGGATTCCTTGTGAAGGCCAGGGTAAGCCGGCTTTTGCAACCAGTCGCAAGGGGAATGAGCTTTGGGTTTCAATCTTGGAGAAAGCTTATGCGAAACTGCATGGTTCCTATGAGGCTTTGGAAGGGGGTGTTGTACAGGATGCACTTGTTGACTTGACTGGAGGTGCAGGAGAAGAGATTGACATGTTTCACGAATCCTCACAGCTGGATCTTGTGAGTGGGCGTCTATGGTTCCAGCTGCAGAGATTCAAGCAGGAAGGGTTTTTGCTTGGGGCTGGCAGTCCTTCGGGCTCTGATGTGCATGTTTCATCAAGTGGAATTGTGCAAGGCCATGGATACTCCTTGTTGCAGGTTAGAATAGTTTGTTTGTACCCACTTCTGCCATTGCAGACCTTGTATTGCTCCACAAGACTTGTTGTGTTCCCTCCTCTTCATTCTGTTTATGCAACCATTGAATTATTATCTTTATAGGTGTGTATGTGGACTGTCTATGAGGTGTGTACTGACCTTCATTCCTCTTATTCCAGGTCCGGGAGGTAGATGGACACAAGCTTGTTCAAATTCGCAACCCGTGGGCCAATGAGGTTGAGTGGAATGGCCCTTGGTCAGATTTGTCTCCAGAGTGGACTGAGCGGATGAAGCACAAGCTGAAGTATACACCTCAGGTACTATAACTAAAGGCACATTTGGCATGTTACTCAATGTGGATGTCCCTTGAACTCATCAGCTTTGTGAACTCAGTAGGGTTACTTAGTAGAACTCAGTAGAATTGCTGAAGGCTTCATTTCATGTTGGTGCTCAACCAATCTTGCAACCACATCTCAACTGGCCCTCCTGAGATGTCTCCTGACTGATTCCTATTATTGTTACCAGGCTGCGGATGGTGTATTCTGGATGTCATGGCAAGACTTCCAACTTCACTTCCGATCCCTTTATGTGTGCCGAATTTATCCACCAGAGATGCGTTACTCTGTTCGTGGTCAGTGGCGGGGTCCAACTGCCGGTGGGTGCCAAGACTTTGACACCTGGCACTTAAACCCACAATTCCATCTCAAGGCTGTTGGTCCAGATGCCCGTATTCCTATTCATGTGTTTGTCACCCTTACTCAGGTATGCTCTCTCTCCTTTTCTCAGGTCATTAGTTTTGTAGAGCTTGTGGACAGTGTTTTCCATGATTTGTTACTTCTTCAGAACTATATTTGATCGTATTGAGTGTTATTAACAAGTGTGAGGAATATTGGTACAGGGTGTGCATGTCTCCTCACGGTGCAGGGCCAGCTTTGGCAATTATCAATCTGTAGGGGAAGCCTCACGCTTTTTTATTGGCATGCGCATTATTAAAACCAAGGGCAAAAGATCAGCTCGAAATATCTATATGCATGAAGCAGTCTCAGGGACAGACTATGTTAATTCAAGGGAAATGTCTTGTGAAATGGTGCTTGAGCCTGATCCTAAGGGGTACACAATTGTTCCAACTACATGGGGTCCAAATCAAGAAGCCCAATTTTTGCTCACAGTGTTCACAAAAGCTTCAATCACTTTGGAACCTCTCTAGTGCAGATGTTACCAGATCAACACCTGGGTATCTTGTTGGATGCCATTGCAGATTGGTGTAAAGCTTGTGCAATGGCACCATTATTTGAGTTTTTTCACCCCCATCTTTTTCACAACACCAAGTCTTGGTCGAAGAGGTATAGTCAATCACCACACTGCAGCCTTTGGTTTTAAACTGTTGATTGTACAAAATTCAGGAGCCAAGGATTCTTGTTCTTTCAAGTTATTGTTAGGGCATATTGTGTTTGTTTTCCTTTTTGTTTTTCTTTCAGAGCATCTAAATATTTGCTGCCTAGGTGAAAGAAATTGTAGAAGTGTTTACATCTCTATGGAATACTTTTGTAGGTTGAATACATGGTTGGTGTCTTGCTTTCCAAATTGTCTCTCATCATGGGGATGTTTCTCTTTTCAGTAGCACTCTTCTGATGACTCTTTGTTGGTTCATCCTATTGGCACCCTTACAGCCTGATGTCTTTGAGGATTGTTTTTACAGGTTCAAAGTAGAAGCTTCATCTCTATCTAAAAACCATGTGGTTTCTGTTGACAGTGAAATGTCCAGGAACAGGTCAGCAGTGTAACATGGGTCTACATGTACACTGGTAAGTAATAAATCTCACCTGGGACTTTGTTTAGCCCTTCATAAAATGCTTCTTGTTGGAGAAATAGAGCAAGCCTCTCTGAGTCTTGTTTCCCTTCTTCCAGTGGGGCTGTGCGGTGGGAATTGATGTTGTGTTTGTTTTAGTTGCCTAGCACATTGTAGGCTTACAAAGGCCATTGCCTTACAGAGAGAAAATGTTTTCACACAAGAAAAACTAAAATGAAAAAAGAACAAGATTAAGAGTGCTTACAGGTTGTCAACAGTATGTTTCTGCTGCAGATAGTGTCTAATGTGTCTGCCCTACATTCTGTCTTCTCACTCCCCATGTTTGCATATAGAGAACAATGAGCAAAATGGGACAACCTGAGTCTATTTTGGAATGGCAGCAATTAGTTTTTACTCTGATGTTCAGGCTCATGGTGAGTATTCTGTTTGTTGTGATGTGTTACAGGTAAAAGCAGTTGCCACCCCCGCCCATGAAGATCCATTTTCTTCCTTTTACCTATTCTTTGTGTAGAGTTGAACATAGGGACCACTCAATGCTCAATTTGATTCTTATCTGAGACTCAGTGGGTGCACCTGATTTTGCACTCCAGGCATCATCTCCCACTCCTTTCTATCACTGGTGCGGGAAGAATGGTAAATACTTGGTAATGGCTGAAACTCACATCTAGCAGTGTACATTGAACTGGATATTTCTTAGGAAACTTGGATCCTCAAAGAGACTAATGTATGTTATGATCCTGGATCTTGGTGCCTAAATTTATAGACATTCTGTCCTGTACAAAACACCCCAGTTTACAGACTTGGGGATTTTGGAGCATTGAAGTCTGGTTTTAAACCATCTATAAACTTGTACAAGATGTATAAGATCTTGTCCATGTGCAATGAAAAGTAAGAGGTACATGCCTTTTTGCACTTGATGTCAAATCATTAAGGGTATAAATTCTCAGTTCTCCAGCTGTAAATCCTTTGCATTGCCCAAGTTGAAGACCCTCAAACTCATGTGCACCAGGTCTCCTTTACAATTTCATGCTGTACCCTTGGTGTTTGTCAAATAAAAAAAAAAGAATCCCGATTTTTTTGTTGTTGATCACCAATCAAATTTTTATGCTCCTCCCAATGAGACTACCAGTATTGAGTGCCTGTCAAATATTCAGTGTCCTTCATTTTTCTGAAGAGAGCTCTTCGATGTTCAGGTTCTTTAGAATAAGTCTCCTGTAGAGGATTCTTTACAGGTTCCAATTCCACCTTGGTTTCATTTTCCAGATCGAGTTCTTTTTCACTGGGAAGGTTGAAACGCACTGTGCTTCCAAGGCTACTTCTCAAGGGTGCTGTTGTGAATCGGTTGGTTGTGATACTCTGGCTTCTTACAGGCATGAGAGGTCTAGGTTTTTTGCTGGCTGACATTGCTGCTGCTTTCCGTACCATACATGTGGTGTTAGTTATCAGCAACCAGGGATGTGAGAAGAGTGCTATAGAAGAAAGCACAAGAGCTAATTGCAAATTCAGATGACTAGGGAGGGGACACAGAGCATATCTGGGAGATGTCAAAAGTTGTTTAGTCACATCTCTGTTTACAAGAAGAACAGTACCTGCAACACATTTTTGGAATACTTTGATCAGTTTTTCTCCCCCAAGAGTCAGTTGAGATGATAGTTTCCAGGTCCTAAGAGCAATCAAAGATGTAGGACTTTACTATGTTTAAGTGACATGGGCTTGAGAGGCCTTGAATAACTTTGCTCTGATCCTCCCTCTGCTTGAGTTGTTTGCTCTCAAATTTCATTAAGAAGGTGATTGCTTGTCCTTCGAGTGGTTGTCCTTTGTTATGCACCTTGTATGTTCTCCATGTTGTTCTCATGGGTGTGACCCAAATTTAGTAGGATTCATCCTGGTGTTTGGAAGTGTTTTCCTTGAGAGTTATGGTATGTTTGTGTTTTCCTGGTATGTATGTTTTTTACCAATTTGTGTGTGGTTCTTTTGATTTTGCTAATCCTCCAGTTCCAGTAATTAAAAGCTTTCAGAATGAAAGAACCTCCAGTTCTGGGGTTTTGAAAAATTTCAAAATCAAAGAACCTTTTATTCTGGGTTTTTGAATTTTTTTGGAATCAATGAACCTCGAGTTTTCAGGTTTTTGAAAATTCTCAAAGAACCAGTGGGCATTATGAAGGACAGGCAAAGAATTCACAATTGAGGGTTAGGTTCTTTGACACAGTGCTTTGATTTTGTAGAACCACAGGTAAGGGTCGAAATTGGTTCTACTACTTCTGAGAACCACTGGTTAAGGGTCGAAACCAGTTATTTGACATTTGACAACTGCTGGTCAAGGGTATACACATGCCCTACCATTACCCACATGAGACGCTCTGTACCCCCATCAAGCTCTGTCTGGCACTTGTTTCATTGAGCTCTGTGCCACATCAAGCTCTGTGTGGCACTTGTTTCATCGAGCTCTGTTACCCCAAAGAGGTCTGTCTGGCGCTGGTTTCATCGAGCTCTGTTTTCCCACATCGAGCTGTCTGGTGCTTGTTTCACTTGTCTTCTTCTTGCACCTGGGTTTTTTTTTTGTCTCTGCATTGTTTTGCATAAAACCACGCAGCATGGTTTTTTTATTAACAAAAGAACTTAGCAATCCTATATATAATTACAACATGTGTGTGCGTGCGTCGGTCCGTGCGTTTTAGTTGACAGTTCCGCGTTTTAATGGACCGGCGGAACCGTCCTGGACAGTCGGATTCCGAAAACGGGATTCGGCCCGGACAGATTCTCCTCTCCGACTCTTCTTCTTCTTCTTTAAACATGAAACAAAAAAAGGAAATACAAAAAATGAAATAAATGAAATATATATTAAATAAATATATTTAAACATGAAACAAAAAAAGGAAATACAATAAAATAATCTTAAAAGAAAATTAAAAAATAGATGACAAAAAAAATGAAACAAAATAATAATAAAAACAGAAAACGCATTAAAATAAAAATAAATAAATAAAAGTTCAAAAAAAATCTTCTTCGTCTGCCATCACTTTAACAATTAGAAACTTTTTTTAAACACTTAAAAAATGAAATAAATATTAAATAAATATATTTAAACATGAAACAAAAAAGGAAATACAATAAAATAATCTTAAAAGAAAATGAAAAAATAAATGACGAAAAATATGAAACAAAATAATAATAAAAACAAAAAACGCATAAAAATAATAAAAATAATAATAAAATAAAAGTTTCCAAAAAAAACTAAAAGATGAACAGGGTTTAAAGAAAACGGGGGACTTCACAGTGTCCGAAGGTCACAGGTACCCACTAGTGTTCTTTAAATTTACAATCTATTTTAGATATTTATGGGTTTTGCATGGGCTGGGTAGCTGGGTAGAATCGAATTCTGAATCTCCAAGGTTTAGAACATGGTACTAACTACTGGCCATAGATTTTGGCACTCTCCGAAGAGAAGTGTGTGTATTGTGCTTCCTTTTCTGTTTCAATATCTTCAAGAAGTCAAACTCTGCGACAAAAACCACACAGTTCTCCACAGGGCTGCATTGTCAGGGCCAGAAAGGGCTCTGGATAGTGCTCAAGGTAAGGGGGTGTATTTAGCGTCTTGACTTACCTACTGGGACCACTGTTTCCAGATTCCAAAGAGTGGGAACATTTTGACACGGGTTTTCACTTTTATACCCATGTCCTTCGGAATGCCATTAGATTACATGTACCTCAACCCTGCCTCCACATCCCCCAAAAAAAGTCCCCCAAAGTCCTTCAAAGTTTATTGGCCTTGCCTACCAAGGCAACGATATTGTGTTTTTTAGATTCATTATAAGAGTATAGTAGCTTACGGGATTTTGACCCCTAGGTAATAATAATAGGTCTAATTTTTATATGAGGATTTTTGAAAGATGATATATATATTTTAGCTTGTGTTGAAACTTGAGATTAAGTTATAGAGTTATAATATCTTGAAATATTTTGGTTTTTTTGGGAGGATTTTTTTTTGAAGATTATATTTTTGCATGGTGAAATAATTGAGTTTCCATATGTCTTCTTTTGCCTGAAGATACTTTGATACTTTTTTATGTAAATGGCAATGCCACAGTGTGACACACCCCCCTTGTTGTTTATTCCATGGACTTCCCTTGACCCATTCAAAACAGAAAGCAGCAGTGAAAGAAATGAAGAGTTCACAATTAAACCAGAAAACAATAGTTTTGATGTTCTGTGCCTTTGGGGAAAAAAAACAATATTGTGCGGGTATTTGTGTTTGGTAAATAACCAGTATTTGGGCAGTTCTCACTTCTTTGTGCGAACTTGTTGGTTTTGTTGGTTCTTACATGATGTTCTGAGAACCTGATCAGTTCTCTAATTAAAATTTTCTTCGGGCTGGTGAGAACTGATCAGGGTATCAACATTCTTAATTTTTGCAGATTCACCCAGTTCTCAGATAGGGTAGTTCTTGCATATACAATAACTGTTGGTTTTCAAAACCGGGTTCATTAAAATTTTCATTAATTAAACCAAAAAATTAATAATTTAATTACTTCATCGCATGAGAAGAGCAGCAAGAAAAGAAGCAACATCGACTGGCACAGGGACTCTGAGAACCGGATGTAAATTCTATGAGAGAACTTGTCCAGTTCTCCCAGATATATAATATCCGGTTCTCAGAGTCCCTGTGCCAATTGATGTTGCTTCTTTCTTGCTGCTCTTCTCATGTGATGAAGTCATTAAATTATTATTTTTTTACTTTAATTAATGAAAATTTTAATGAACCTGGTTTTAAAAACCAACAGTTATTGTATATGCAAGAACTACCCTATCGGAGAACTGGGTGAATCTGCAAAAATTAAGAATGTTGATACCCTGATCAGTTCTCACCTGTATATATTAGTGGGTGCCCCTGACCTTCGGCCACTGTGAAGTCCCCCTCATCCTCCACAACATTTGCCAAAGCATATGGGATAAAAGTGAGGTGCTTATATGCAGAACATGTTGAGGAACGCATTGTGAACTTGGGGAACATATTGGGAACCCATTAGGAACTTAGAAGGAACACCGTGAGAACACATTGGGAAACAGGGAAAAATGGAAAAAAAAATCCTTCTCACCCCCCCAAACTTAAAAGGAATGAAAGCAAGGCACCTTGGGCCTTCCCATTGGCCGAAATTCTATTGTCCGTCCGGCTTCGGGGGACCTGCAGGGACTCTCCCGTGCCCAGCCCGCCCGTGCTGGCCACCGTCACAGCCAGTCAGCCCCTCTCCTGTGCCCAGCACGCACAGGAACTGCGGGGACTCTCCCGTGCCCAGCCCGCCCCTGCTGGCCACCGTCACAGCCAGTCAGCCCCTCTCCTGTGCCCAGCACGCACAGGAACTGCGGGGACTCTCCCGTGCCCAGCCCGCCCCTGCTGGCCACCGTCACAGCCAGTCAGCCCCTCTCCCGTTTTTGCCGGGCCGGGCCCGATCGTCCGTCCGCGACGGACCTGAGGACAGAATTTATATATATGAGATATATATATATATATATATATATATATATGTATATATTGGGATTAGTTCTCATTGTGAGAACCGGTTTGAGAATGGGGTGGGCATTCAAGAACTGCCCAACACTGGTAATAACCCTGGGTTCCAGTCTCTTGAAATTTAAAAAAATGAAAGAACCACTGGTTCTGGTTTTTGAAGGGAAAAAAAAAAGAAAAGTGAAAAGGCTTTGGACGCCCAGTTATTTTCAAAAACCTGAAGAACATGTGTAGGGCCAGTAGGTAGGTAGTAGGGCCCATTCCAGCCCAGGAATGTATGAAGCCAGGAATGTGTGGCGACACGCCAATCTGTCATGTGGTAATGTCCTCTATCTATCAGAACCTGTTCCAGAGCAGAACTGGTGTTGCCCACAGCTGATTCACAAGTGGAATTGGGGACTTCAAAAAGTGGAACTAGCATATGACCGCGTGTCCCACATAAGAAAAAAGCCAGAAAAAAGTGTCCTCATTATGACAAAAGAATGTACATAGCACATAATTCCGTAAATTTTTTTTTTTGGGCTGGGTCCAGCTTTTCCGATCCTACGGAATTTTGGATAAAAGGCTAAGGCCCTGGGCTGAGTAGGGCTTTTTGTTGTAGGGGAGGTTCCCATACTCGTCCATTCTCCCAAGGGTGTTCCCGAACCTCAGGAGAACACATGGGTGTGAAAATTTCCCTTTACTTAAACAACTCTCTTTAGATTTCCTTACTTCTTTCAAATTTCATAGAAAAGAAATATTTCCATGGGAACATATAAAATTGGGGAACTTCCCCAACCCCCCAGCATAATGTCCTAGGGTTCTCCTACTGGGGGAGATCCCTCAAAATACACATAGAAATAAAAAAGGGAGTTGTATACAGTGTGAGCTGGGCTGGAAGTTAACTAGCTAGGGCATTTTGAGGGGTCCGGTTAGAAGTGTAGTGTAAGTTGTCAATTGCCCACCAGGTCAAGTTTTAAGCTAGGCCCTCATTTAAGGAATGCCCAACTCTCACAGGGCCTTATTACCCTACACTTTTGGTTTTGGGCATCAACCTAACTATGGTTTGTGTGCAGTTGACTAGTTTTTTGGCACACAAACAACAAAGGGCAAGGCAATCATCACAAAGTTTCCAACACTTTGGGGCAATAGGGACACCTGTTGTCTTCTTTCCTTCTATTTTGGATAAACAGAGGAAATGAAGGCGGGCTTGAATGGCCCTTTGTTTTCACTTTGTGGAACAAAAGGCCCCACTTAAATGAACAGCTCGGATGTTGTTGAATAGCAGCCCCAAAGCTGCACTTCAGAAGAGGACACCCAATGGTTGTTATCCACACCGTTATATGGGGAACATCCTTTTGAACACATATCTTCTAAGAGGAGCTCCACCACACTGCACTATGGATGAAGTCCAACATTTAGATGTCAATTAAAATGATATAGTTTTTAATTAGTTGGTTATAATGAGATTTAGGTGGTTGATTTTAAACAGTTTTTCATCTCACATAGTCCCATTTTTACATGCTTATAGGTGACGATTATTGAAAAATAATTGTACAACACATTGAATGTGATAAAATGCGACTCTAAGCCTAATTAGGTAATATGGGTGGAGGAGCTGCTCTTAATGGAACTAAATACTTTCTTGGTTGTGTCTTAATTCTCAATTTTGAGAAATACTTACACACCATTTACAATTCTTTGTCCATTTTTTTACTATTTATCCCATGCTCAATTTATATATTAGATTTACAATTGCAATCATACTAGGGTCGTCATCTCCACCTACAAGAGTAAAATGGCCTCTACAAAGGAGTACTTTGGCTGAAGAATAAGTTTTAAGTAGTGTGAAACAAAGTTGGAACTTGTAAAAGATATGCACAAGATATTATTTTCTTCAAATACTATGGTCTTTGATAAGGCTTGTTTAAAGAAATGATTACTATTGATTGAATGGCCATAATGATCATTGACGTGATGACATGTTCTCCCGTTTTAGGTACATTATCCAAATTTTCAAGTTTATGGGTAGGGATGGGAAGATAATTAAACATTTTATGTTGGATGTGGTAAACATTCTAGAAGGGCAAATATAGGGGTGGATGTAGATGGAAAAGTCTTATATGTACTCAATATGTTATTTCAATTTTTAAGATCATAAATGACATTTTGTCAAGTGTTATGTTAGATGTTGAGTCAAGTCATAATTAGTTTAGTTCTAAGTTGAGTTATTATAATTAAGTGTGTGTCAGTTTGGAACCAGTTCAAATGTTAAGAGGATTTGAGTATTTCATGTTTGGGAAATTATTTTTTGGTGCGAATTCTCAAATCATTTTTGGTGATTTGAAATTCTAAAACACACCATTATATGTGTTTGTAATTTTTTGTGTTTATGCAATTATTTTAAGATTTTTAATGCAAGCGTTTTTTGTTGTTACATGGATTATGTGTGTTTGGTTGTTGCTTTGAACTTGAATTCTTATTTGTTGGAGGTGAGTAATAATTTGAATCACCAACCAAAAGTTGGTCTAATTTGGTTGTGTTATATATGTATTTTTAAATTTTAAACATTGCTTTTCATTCTTGTTTTGCACATGGAACTAGTTGTTTTTGGAAAGCTTTGTTTAAATGTTGTGTGGCATGTTGTGTTGGGAAGTTAAAAATTCCCTTAGGAATTGAACCGTAGAAGGGCCTTGATCTTAGAGTGTTGAGAAAAAAGAAGAAAAAATAACACAAGATTAAGGAGGAGGATCTTACCATTGTCACAAAGGCACCTTTTCTCTCTATCTCTTGTTTCTTTTCCTTTATGTTGACATGTGCACCTAAGAATAAGACAATGTCTTGAGTTGTGTCACTGTCAACATCATCAAAAGCTTGAGTTCGTAAGCACATTTTGACAAAGGGGGTGGCTCCTCATGGGTTGTGGTGGTGGTTGCATTGTCGTCGTCACCAAATGAGTGAACAACATTTGCAATACTAATTACAACATTGCCATAATAGTTATTGTAGCAAGGGAACAAGCGGGCCATGCCATCACCAAAAGCTTTTTGAACTTTAATTGGGTTTTGTTAACAACAATAGGATAAAGGTCGGTGTGGGGGGAGGGGGGCGGGGGGGGGTGCTCACCTCCTTGTTTTCATGGTTGTTGTCATTTTCACTGAAATTATCTTGTGCATCAACGACAATTTGTAGCAAATAAGGAAGGAAGGGAGGCTTTGACAAGTGGCAAGGTTGACAATGGTTGAACTTGGAATTTTTCATCATTGCCAAAGTTCGAATTTGCCCAAACTTGAGCCAAACTTGAGCCAAACTTGCTAGGTTTGGTGAAGTCGTGGGTTTGTGAGGCTTAATGCCGATGTCAGGATAAAGAGACGTGCAGGTCCAATTCAAACCTTCCCAGAACCTAGTTTTGTTTTTAATTTTAATTTTTGGTTTTTCAAGGTCTTAGGTTTGGGAAGAGGTGCAAGTTCAGGCCCAATTTAACCTTGGCATATGTTTACTTATTATTATTATTATTTCAAGATTTTATTTATTTATTTATTTATTTATTCAGTTTTGCAAAAAAAATCATCCATGTATATTGCAATTTCATTCATTCAAAGTGGTTGTTGAATTGTAGGTTTGTGATTGGATAGGGCTATTAAAAGAATTCATGCACTTTGAGCGTTGTGATCAAGATTTTTTTAAAAAAAGTCTAATTTAATTTGAAAAAAAATTGGAATTTTGTTCATAAGTTCATATTCAAGTTGTACAAAATTGGATTTAGTTGATTTTTATGTTGTTGAATTCATGGAGAAGATGTTTACATGTGTGGGAGATTTCAATACATTTGGGGATGGAAATTTTTGGATGATTTTCACAAGTATGGGAAAGTGGTGTGTGTCGAATCAACTTTCACTAGATTTTCAATTATTTGGCAATTGTGTTGGTTAAAAAGAATACGAGTAACTCATAGGTGGTGGATGCCATGTCGTTGACATCAATTTTTGCATTTTTGTTATCATAAACATTAAGTTTCATGTTGACATTTATAAAATTGAAAATTTGTGTTGTATGAGTTGTCCATCTCCACATTAGATGTGATTGGCTAATTTTCCAACCTTGTCTGTAAAAAATGTTGGGCTTGGTTAGGCTTGCTATTTCATGACAAGTTTGCAAGACACAATTTTTGAGTACCATGTGGATATTTTGTCATTTTGTAATGAATTTACAAGACACAATTGACCATGTTGGGGGTTGTTAGAATTAAGCCCAGTTCATGCATTTTTTCGCAAAAGCAAAGTTGAAGTTAACAAAAAAGGATTGGTTGTTATCTAATTTTGGCATTGCTATGAACATTCTCAGATTTGATCATTAGAGTGTTCCATTGATTATTGTGGTGGTGAGTTTAGGTTAATGGTGTCATGGATGACATCCCCAATGTTGAGGAGAATATCATTGCTAACACCATTGCTAACATCATCATATATGGAGTTCATCCATGGGTTGAGAATGTAATTAGAAATTTGCCCAAAAAGATCCTTGAGATATATTTGAAATATTTTAAGACCTAATAATGTATAAATAAAGATAATTTTGTTGATGTTACTTTTAATGTGTTCAACATTAATTTTGGGCATGATCTTGCACACATAGTTGTGTTATATTGTTTTCATGTTTTCATAATAAAACTCCATTTGACCTAAGTCTTGCACATTTTGTGTTCTTGTCTTTGGTTTTCATGTTCCATGATTTGAAATTAAAATTAAAATAAACTTTTTCATGATTGGTTTATGTTTTTAAAATCTTTTTTGGTTTTGGTTACTTTTATGCTAATGAAAAATGGATGATATATCACATTTGTTGTGTTCATAATGAGCCTGAATTTTGTTCACTCAACTATTAAACATTTTGGTAGATACAATACAAGATTATAGTTAAACATCTTCAACATTCTTTTTCAGGGTTGGGGTTTGGAACATTGGATTTAGGGTTTAGAACACATTTGGCATCGTGGACTTTAAGGGGTTTTCCACATCAAAGATGAGCCAACACCATCAAAGGTTCAATTAAGCAATGAGTTATTTAAAATGGAATGCACTTTCATCTAATTTCATCAGTATCTAACGATGATTCACATGTTGGTGAGGATGATGACACTTTTTGTATTGCTAGGGAGGAAGTTGTCATAAGTTTCAAATTTGTTGTGCATTGTTGTGTTTAGGATAAAATATTCACCGACCAAGGTATGAAATTTTGTAAGAAGTTTCAAAAGTTGAGTGAAAAAACATTGATTAATCATTGCATGATTTCATAAGACCATTTCAAACTAGACAGAGTAAGTTACCAGCATAACCAATCTCTGGATGAAGAATTTGGGTGTCCGGAGATGGTACATTGAAACTACAAAATAAGAAGTTACCACCATAACTTAAAACTCTGGATGAAGAATTTGGGGCTATGGAAGTTTTTGGGGGAAATGAAGGCAAATTATGAGATCTCACTTGGGGATGATGATGATGATAGTGATGATGGGTCATTCATTTCCATCCATCCAATCTATCTCGTTTGCAATTTCACAAACAGGTTTTCATGGTGTCAAATTGCATTTGCGGCCACCTGTCGGTCAGATTTTTGCTAAGTGTCTAGTTGGCACATAGCCACCCGGCAGTACGTACCTTTGGGGCTGCCACCGGAATTCATGAGCGGCACTGCCAGGTGGCTAGACATGACCCGCTGTCATTTCTTGCGGGTCCCACCCTCTGTTCACTTAATGAAGAGCTGTAGTGTACGAAACTTGCCGGCACGGGTTTTTTGGCGATAAGAAAATGTAAAAGTAAAACAAATAAATCTGGCATCCTTGTTTATTTTTGGCTATCTGCTGCAAGTCAGGATGGAATCTGGCGAATTTTTTCAAAATTTTCCGAGATTTGGCGACTAAAAACTCAAAACAAATCGCCAATTTATTGAAAAACAAATCGCCAAAAAACATCCCTGCCTGCCGGCCATAGATATAGTGCGGCGTGCTTGAAATCTCGCTCTCATTTGTTGCGTACTCTCACGAGTTTTTCTCCCAAGAACCCACCGCGCTTCGTCATTTTTCGAACGAGCGACCGATTGACACGAGGGAAAGCTCACCTGTGCGACAGATCTTGCGACAGACCTTTTAATACGAAACAAAGCCAACGCGGTGGTGACCAGTTTTATTTTTTCGCGTTCTTCTGCGACCAAGAAAGCAAGGATAAAAAAAAACAACAAACAAATTAGCTGTGAACATTAGTTTTAGGAACTTGCTTGCAGCTAAGCACTCTTCGGAAGAACACGAAGAAGACTGCAGTATTATCAATTCGAGTGCAGAGTCTAGAGACTTGACAGAGGTTAGTTTTGTGCAACTGCTGGAAAAAAATGGAATCAATCCAAGCTCCAGACTTCTTGTACATCTTTTTGTTTTTGTTTAACTAAGCTTTGTATAATACGTGTCGGATCACGGCAGCTGAGCTTGGAGCTGCATGATCATTTCTGCAGGTTGCTTTACGATCGAGGTTATAAGTCGGAAACTCGTGTCGCTGCCGGGAGAACATTGGAAGCGCTTCAAGGAAGAGTTCTTGGACGACGTCGATCGTTGCGACTAGATAATAGCTGATCTGCAGCAGGTGCTTTGCTTCAAGGAGACGTCGTCCATGGCGCGTTCTATAGAGCCGTTAGTGGTGGGACGAGTTGTAGGAGACGTGATTGATATGTTCGTGCCTAGTGTGGATTTGGCAGTACAGTATACGTCGCGCCAGGTGAACAACCGTTCCCCTCCCCTCCTCCTCATCTCACACACGGGAGAGAGAAGTACAAGATGAGAGGAGACTCGTACTTTGGCTTCTTCTTCTTCCCTCCATCTCGTCAACTGGTTCTTTGTTGCACAATATTAAAACATAAGACAACAGGGCTGAAATCTGGTCGTGAGTGGATATAATAGAGCTCTTCAAGACTAAGAAGACCAAAAAGAATGAAACGGTATTAGAAATTAGTCTTGTAGAAGTGCTGTTGTCGGCATAGACTTTGTTACCTCTGCATGTAGACGGTGGCATATTGCTGGCCTCGTGCGCACGAACAGATCGAGCTGCGATAGCTGCGTACAACGTTGTGACTCATGATGCTTGGCAATGCTCTCTAAGTACTACGTCCTGCCTGCGTTTTGCAAGTTCTTCCGTTTGTCAGACGACTTGCAGGAGCATTGAATCGCAGCGTTTTGAGAGACTTGTTGTTGTTGTTGTTGTGATAGTTCTCTTGTTGCTGCGGAAGGTTCACGGCTATGATGATATTTAGGTGGTCCCACTCCTACTACTACTATGCTGTTGCTGCTACTCTTTCGTGTATTTCTTTCTTGGCTTTTAGAGAAGCTTGGTGAATCATGACTCCCTTCTTCTGTGCGGCCATGGCAGGTGAGCAATGGATGTCAGATGAAACCCTCTGCAACTGTGCAAGCACCAAACATCGAAGTAGCAGATCGTAACGCTGATAACGTGAATCTTTTTACACTTGTATGACACATATCTCTCTCTCTCTCTAGATGTGTCTGTGTGTGTCTTTCTCTGTGATTTTCTTGCTCGCAAAAGAGTTATTGCAACCAGCTCTTGAACATGGACAATTTGATCATGAAAGTGTCGGCGCTTGATGCACACTTGTTTGTTTATTTGGATGAACTTCCGAATTCTTTACTCATTGATGGTGCTCTCTGTAGCAAAAGTATTGTGCGCTAGTTCGACGTACGCAAGTTAACGTACGCTCGCTGCACAAACTTTAACTACTTGTGAAATATAATTAACTGGCTCCGAGGATATGCTGGCGAGTCTCCTGGACGTCGATGTATGTCAGTGTAGAGGACCTCTGCATGCATGAAGCTCCTTGTCGACACAGTGGAACCACAGAGTCTAACTTAGTGAGATTGCTTATGTCTTACAATGAATGAAACATGGTGAAACATAATGGCTTGGTCTCTTTTGTTGTGTTGACAGATAATGACTGACCCGGATGCTCCAAGTCCTAGCGAGCCTTCTATGAGAGAATGGGTGCACTGGTAGGTTAAGACTCTGATCCCTCCTGAAATCTCATGGTCACAGTAGTTGGACATGATCGTTGTGACCTTGTTTGTTGACACAAAAAAATGCTGCATTGCATAGCTTTTTTCAGAGCGCATCCGAAAGAAAAGAACCAGCTCCAAGAGCTTGTTCTGGAGCAATGCTGGACGTGATATTATTATATCCTAAACCCCAAACCCAACCTTATGCTTATCTGAGGGATTTGGTACACTATGCTGATGACCGGACTGACAGACTACATGTGTGATTTCAGGATTGTGACGGATATTCCTGGAAGTATTGCCCAATCTAACCAAGGTATTCGTTCAATATAGCTCACCCTTAAATGGGTTCAGATCTGAACCTTGCTCAGCTCTGGAGACAAGTACAGAAGTTGCAAAATTATCTGTTTACTCCAGAGAATTTTTGTTAAAAGCACCCTTTGAGTCTCTTACAATACTGAGGAGAGGGAGAAAGAAATTATTGTGAACTACAGTGCTGTGTTCAAGTTCTGTAAGTGATTGTAGTATGGGAATTTTGGGGAAATTTCCAGCCAGCTAAATCTGGTGTTGGAATTTCATAGATGAATTGCAATTATGAGCGTCCCAGTTTTTTGGATTCCCTTAGAATATGTATATAATCTCATTCTGATAGATTAGGTGTGAAGCTCTTACAAGGGGAAATTTGTTTCTTGTCATTCAGTGCACAGCATGCTTAATGTATGAGTGTATGGATTCTGAAATCTCACATATTAGTGCCATTTGTGTGCTGCACAGGGTACACATGGTTCAATGAACGAGTGGTGCCTACTAGCTCTGCTGGTAAAGAGGTGGTGCCATATGTGGGTCCTCGTCCTCCTATAGGTATACACAGATATATATTCATGCTATTCAAGCAGCCATATGGACCTTTGATTGTATGTCCACCTACAGCCCGCAACAATTTCAACACCCGCAATTTTGCAGCTGAACATGGATTAGGGTTACCAGTGGCTGCCACTTACTTCAATGCACAGAAAGAACCTGGGAACCGCAGACGATAAAAAGCTCAGACACTTGTTCCTGTTGCTTAATTTATGTCACTTATGCCATAAAATATGCTACTCTATTCAGCAACAAGGAGTTTCTAGGTCCAAGTTAGCTCTACACAGTACTGGCCACCAGGATTGGAACTAGTGGAACTGCAGATTGCTCCTATATTCCATTTAATAGGCTTCCAGTTCACCAGCTCTGTACAGCATTCTTTGTTGTCCATAGTTTGAGGCTCAGCTTACACCCATTATTGGACACTCACAGCTGATCTGGCTGGTACCCATTTCTGGAGTTGATTCAAAACTGCTAAGCAGTTCCTGAAAGAAACTTGAAAGAGAAAATGCTGGATTGCCTATGAACCCAAGTTAATGGCATGAAAGTGCAAATTCCTTTCTCTTTTCTGACATCATGAGTTGATGTGAGTTGACATTGTGGTGACTGAAGGTGTCAGTTCCTTGATCTAGAAACTGCATTTCAGCAAGGAAGAACAACATTCTAGAGGGTTTTTTTTGGGTGTGGCAAGCCGGTTAAATAGACTTTGTATTATTTTAGCATACCATTTATGTACATAGTGGGTTAGTATCTTTATGCAAGGAAAAAGAAACTGTCTTTGTTACTTACTGTATGATGATTTCCATTCCTGTATGCGTGAAAATCGTTGGCAGAAAATTTTCCTTTAGCCTGTAAATGGCACAACTATGGACGCGAAAACCCTGTTTTGTTGCAACAAACTTGATGGCCACCATGCCCTTCTGAGAGGTTTTAATCTTGAGAAGAATGCTGGAATTATTTTGAGCCTCTTCAAATGTCATCTTTTGCTTTCACAAACTTTCATGCTAGCAAGGGGATATATGGACTTGACCTTATATTTGATGGTAATATATTTGTTTGTGGTAATTCATTTGATGTATGTGCAAAAATTCCTCATAAAATGAAGTTGCTTGGTCTCCACCAAAGATAAAAACTTCTTTATATGGTCTCCCTCTAAAAAAATATAAAATACTAAATACGAGTCGGAAAATAGAACATATAAACCAATCATAATCTATAGGTTAGAGCACCTCTATTCAATGAACAGCATTATGGCCATTTCATGAGAAGGTTGAAATCGCACCAATTTAGGCAATTTATGAGAAGGTTGAAAACAAGACAATTGTGCAATACAACCAAACGTTGAAATTCCCATTTCCAGTAGTAGTAACATGCATTTTGGAAATTTGCCTTCATGTACAAATTGAATTGTGCAATGCTTGAGTTTGGTGATGATTTTGTTCAATTTAATGGCATGGAATCATCTTTTGTTCTTGCCATGATTAATGAGTCCCCGGATCCTTTCTTTCACTATGATGGAACAACTCTTGGATGGGATCCTTTAAAATTAATATTAGAAAAAAAAATATTTACAGAGAATTTTGGATCTATTTATTTCATAACATTTTCATCTCATAAGTACCTCTTGCTTGGACCCACAAATTCCAAGGAATACATGGGAGTAGCTTCCACACATTGCTTCTTAATAGTCTACAAGAAGAAATTGGTGAGATGAAAGAGGAAAAGGATGGGAAAAATCCTCTTGGTAAGGTTTTTTTGTATTTATCTCTCATTAATGGAAGTATCAAACTTTGTTGTTCTCAATTTGCATCAATTCAAAGAGGTTAGCAATTGGTTTCAAATTTTTAAGACATGAGGAATGTTGTAGCAAAGGAAATTTGTAAACTTTGCAATTTAATTTAATGGCAAACTTTACATGATCTACGTTGTGAGTTCACATGTACTAATTGACAAACAAACAAACATGTTTTTTTTACATTTCCTAAACCATGTTTGTTTTTCTTCCACTTGAATTTTTAAATAAATGATATTGCTAGTTTTGAATGATAATAGCCAAATTAATTTCTCCATTCGAGAATACCAGGTCCTTACATGGCAGTCCTTTGCACTGATACAAGATGTGTATGCAAGCCATGATACATACATGGTTATGAGTTGCAATTTATTTGAAATAGTCCATACCACTCATTTGCTTTTAACAAACCTAATGAGAGTTGGGAATATGACATAAAATGTTGGTCTTTCAAAATCTTTCGAAAGTGAAAGAACTAGAGCATTGACAAAAGGATTTCACAAGCTTGAAGCTAAATTATGCTAGAATGAAATGAACAATTAGGTGAGTTCTTGATAAAAAAAAAACTTTTAAAGGTTGCTGAAAATATTGTAAATTATAGAATAAACAATTTGTAGATGTTGGTGGAAACTGAACATAATGTGGTCAATGTTTTTAATGTTAAGAAGCTTGATGAAATTCACATTGAAGAGATTTGAATTTCTTCAAATCTTTGAAAAAAAATCCCTTAATCACAAAGGAGCATGAGGTAGGAAGAACTTGTTTTAAAACATATGAGCACCATCTCTGAGAATTGTGTGTTTTCTTTCACAGTTTTAGTTTCAAAACTTAAATATTTTCAAATTACTATAATTTTTAGAAATTGATATCACATTTTTCACTTTTGTCATATTCTCTTGTCTCATAAAGTTGAATACAAAATGGAATTCTCTAAGTGGAGATGGATGACCATATAATACTCCACAAAGTTGCTTGAGTAGCCATTGTGAAGAGGCATGTGTTTGATCTTATACATTGTAGAGGGACACCACTATATAAGCTCAAAATTGATTTCTATCCAAATGTTGTTGCATGGCACAATCTCAACATGCATTTTAAAAGTTTTTTATTCCATTCTCCTCCCATTTTTCCTTTGATTTTTGTTTCTTCACAAGTTCACTTTTAGTCTCTATTGTTAAATCGTTTTTTCTTATTTTATGTATTTTCCTTGTGATTATTTTTGTTGTGAACTTGCAATATTGATTCTTGTGACTAATGCAAATAGCTTTACAACCCACATTAATTGGGGGTAGAAATATGATAAATAGACAAAACAAAAGTAAGTGTTTACATTGGAACTTTGTGTCATTCATCAAAAAGCAAATAAGTAATATCAAATTGGGTGGAAATATGGTGAAAAACCATCCATGTTCTTTATTGGATTCATGAAAATGTCATTCCAAAAACCTATTAATAAATGAGCTTTAAAAATATGTAAAAAAAGTCCAAAAAATGGATTGTTAACTTGTTTTCAAATGTATTTCAATAAAAAATGTTCAAGAAAATAAATATATAATAATTAGAATATAAAATCAATGTATTTAAAAAGGCATCAACAAATAAATGTTCTACTTTCTCTTTCTTAAAACATAATTAATACATATTTGAAACAAGAGTCCATATTGAAAACAGTAAATTTTGTGGTTATTTATGTTTTATAAAAAAAAACAGAAAATATTAATTCCGTCAATTGTTTATTTTATCATGTTTACACTTGATCAAGGATTCCAAAAACAATTTTTGGAAGTCTAGGACAACCTAGAGAAGGGTGTCCACCAAAGGAGCTTGAACTAAAAAGAGAGTTGCTACAAGTGCTAGATCCTTTACATAACATCTTTGTTATTCATGTTAGACCAAGGATTCTAACACTTCCCCACTTTTTGCCCAACCTTTAGTGAATTGGAATATCAATACAACATTGCAAGTTTTCTTTAAGCGACTCGAGTTCACACCACTTACAATTGTGAAAGTGACTCTATGAACCATGTCAAATGAAGTTGTACACATTCAACTTCACATTAGACATATTCTCATTAGTTGGTCTAATGTGATTTAACTTCAACTTCACATTCACACGATGGGCCACTTGTTAATTAAGGAAACAAAGTATGATAAGATGACTCAAATGTGGTGTGTTTGTGTTTTGTTCTCATGTGGGTAATTTGGGCCCATTCAACATGCATCATGGAGATATTAAGTCCCTTGTCAGATTGATATCTATAGGATATCTACATGAGTTGTTTCAAGAATGCATTTCTGTGGTCAATTTGCCAATTCTCTGATGTATATTTATCACAAAGCTCAAGTCTCAAGGTTGATAATTGGTGTTATGCGGAATCTCTGCACCTGAGCGGGGACAATGTAGTTGGTAGTCAAGCACAAGTAGCCAAACTCTTACATTAGTAAAAGAAGCTATCCCAATTCCTAAATGGCATACAAAGGATCTTAAGAAGGAGAAATCAAGTCATTCTTGCTAACCAACTTTGAAAAGAAAACTCTTTAAAGATGGACTTGGGAGACAGCAAACGAGTGATTATCTCAATTTCTTCCACAGAGTATGATTAGAGGCAAGCAATAATGGAAGTGCTAAGTGATTGACAAATGGGATTCCTTCCAAAAAGAGGAATTGTTATAGTTCCAAGAGTTGAGATCCTGACAATGAATGATGCCTCAACATTGTGCACATGTAGTTTCTCTTCAGGCCACTTGCTAATTTATGGGATTATTTAATGAAATTATAGGAATACTCCTTTGGGGCAGCTTCAATTCTCACACACCAATGTTGTATTTCTCTAGTTGTATTTCAAGTCATTTTCAAGGTTGGCAACTGGAAGAAAGAGAGAATTGTGAAAAGAGGCTAGGTCTTCAGTAGGATATTTTCAGTAGGGGCCATGGCCACCCCATTTGATGTTAGAGATAAAGCTTTTTTGTAGGCCAAGGACAAAGGCTAGGCCTAATGTGGAGCTGAAAGAAAGGAGAAAAACTTCAAAACTTGGTGTTCAATATCCCTCACTTGTCTGAAACTAATAGAGCTAATCCATTTGGTAGTGAGGACACTTGAAGATACACAAGAAGTAGTTCGAGACTGTAATCTTAATTATTCAATATCTCTCACTTATCTGCAACTGATAGGGCTATTCCATTTGGTAACTCTCAAGAGTGTCTTGGAGGAACACAAGGAGGCGCTCAAGACTGTAATGTTGAGGATGACTCACTAAGAGAGTCTCCCATGACATGAGAGAGAAAGGTCCAACCTCCTTCAGAAAGGAAGAGAATTCCCTAGACAGGAGACGAACAAGTGCCAGTTATACCTCAGTGGCACTCAGAAAGGCTGGCAAAGTAGAGTCCCCCCCTAAAAGAATGATTGATAGAACCAAGCACAAAAACAAGAGATTTGCACCTCAGGACGGTCAACAGAGAGCATCCAAAAAGTATGTGGATTATCAGGTTTTGGTTTTCCCCACAGCAGTGGCTCAGTACACTCATGCCCATTTCAGCAGATACACAAATGAAAAGTTTTCTTGGCACAGTAACATAAGACTTGCTGCAACAGTGAACAAGGGTACCACGATGCAAGCACCAGACAAGCAGAGATGTATAAGGGAATATCTTAACAAAATGAGGCATTCATGCAGTTGGCCCACAGAGAAAACTACTATGGGCAATATGAATTTATGAAGGATTCAACCTATTCATTCAAAAGGCTCTCTGTGGATATTGTGACATTGCATTGGTTACAGATGTGCTCTGCAAAACTCTTTCATTTGGATGCACTTTCTGTGTGGGGAGTAGAACAAATTGTTAATTTCCATTAGACCATCATGTATTAAAGTCCAACAAAAAAAAAGTTCTCACGTGCGCAACACCATTTGAATCTTGCCTTCTGAGAGGTTTCAAGTGCATAGTAGCACTTTCTGTGTTGTCCTTCACTCATGGTTTTTGGCAACTATTTACCTTCTTATTTGTCTATGGGCTCACCAGAGAAATTAGAATGTGGACCTTCTACTCAAGCTGGATTCATGAAGCTGAATGATGTGGCCCAAATTGCAGTACTTGGCAAAAATGCAGTATTTCCACCACTGTTGTGGAAAGTCCTATCTCTTACCATCACATCATCAGCAATCATACCATGCCAAGCCTACCACACACACAGCTAATGGAAGTTGTGAACTGGGCTGCAGATCCAGCACCAGCAGCCAGCAATGTTTTGGAGGCAAATGCATCACTGCTTTGTGAGACAGAATTCTGCGTCTAATGCTTCTACCTTCACTGCAGTCACCAACAGCCAGGGCTGCATCAGTGGTGGATGCTGCCTTAACTCCTTGGGTACCCTTCATTGTAAGTAAGTACTTAAACCTTTTCTCCAGTGTAACAAGTCAACTTGAAAAGAAATGAGATAACCTGATACAAAGTTTATAGAGATTTCACATCTATCAACATATCACCAAACAGGAAAAACGAATAGGAAAAAACCAACCCTAAACAGGAGGGAAAACAAAACCAAACCAAACCAAAATCTAAGGACCCCTTTGAACAACAGTGACAGTCAAAACTCTACACAGCAGTATTGTGTGCATACCATTAGTACTTGGTGAATTACATGTGTGTCCCCTCTGATCAGTACACTATTGCAATGCAGGACAGTACAAAAAAAATTCAACAACTTTCATGAACCCAGTAGCCAGTTTTTTTTTTCCAGTCTCAAATCTGTGCATCCTCAGCCAAATTTCTAAGAGGGTGTAACATTAAGCTTGAATACTCTGAACCCGGTATTCAATTTTTATTCAATAGTAATCCACATAGTTGCTACTCTTCTCGGTCTGGATTGAAGCCCCAAAACCCCAATTTCCAGAGGCTAGCGTGATGAAGAGTCCGAATAGATTCGAAGGTGAAAAGAAGATCACAAAATTGCTTCTTCTAACCCGTTCATTCCGCTGTTGAGATATGTAGTCAATGCTCGTCCTCGCTTGCAGTGTGTTGCACCGACGAAGAAACAGCGGGTACCCGCGGAGGGATTATTGCACCATTGAAAATATGAGAGATATCGGTGTACGCAGACCCTAACCCCACTCCTGCTCCAAATGCAACTGCGGCCCAGCGTGTAGTCGGACTTCTGAACAACAGCAGGGCTGTAGTCGCCCCTGCCAAAGATCCATACACCAACTTCCGCAAGGTCACATCAATGCTTGCATCCCATTTTTGATCCAACTGCGATGGGGCAGGCCTTTCCACGGCATGTGCCATCTCCTCCTGCAAGCTTTTCCTCTCAACCTTCCACTACACAAGCACACAAGAAAAATAATCAAATCAGATGCTTCTCCTTCCTGATTACTGTCTCCTTCGTGGTCCGGACGACGACGACGACGACTACGGAGTTGCACACTCTTCCGGCAAAAGGGTTTCCGCGGTCAAACGCGTCAAGCGAAAGCGCTTAGGACGAAATCCAGAGACAATGTGCTCCACTAAAGCCAAACCCTAGATCTCACGGTACCTATCCTTCCACTTGCCAAGGTCGAACGGCCAAGTTTCCATCTGAACCCAGACGTCCCCTGAAGGTCCATTCACAGTGAGGCCGGGATAAAGTAACTCCCCGTCTCTCCCATTCACACAAGAGGATTAGAATCACTCCAAGAATGAGTTGGTCATCTAGGTGTCATTGAAGCATCCTTTTGAGGTGCCGGGGTTTTGGAGAGTATGACCAATGGCAGCAGTAAAATGCCCCCCTGTAGTGTACTTTTTGGAAGAATATTTGCACAAAAACACTATGAAACTGCTTGTGAAATGCCATTGTCCGGTACTTTTTAGATGAAGATATGCAGAAAAACAACTATGAAACTGCTTGTGGCCGAGAAAGGTGCACAAGTTACCAGGACCCTCCTTGTCCGCCAGTAGCAGGAAATGATTCTTTCTCATCGGCGAACTACAATGATTGTGGCCCAGGTGATGAGGGTTGAATATTCTCTCATTTTCATCTTTTCAGGTTCGTGGGTGGGGATGGGGGAGAAACTAAACAGTGCAGACTAAGACGTGCTAAATAATGATAGAGGGCTGAACGGTTGGGCAAGCGGGACTGATGACAAGTCAATCTAGACTTGTCCCACCAAGAAATGTGCAGCGGGAGAGAAATTGAATTTGGGTCTGACTCTTGAGAGACAATTGCATTTGGGTCAGATGCTCCAGAGGGAACTGGATTTGGGTCTACTTGGGATCCTCTTGGATTGTGAGGAGCGAGGTCAATTGCCGACAAGGGTTTTTTGCAAAGCAACAATTTCTTCTTCATCATTAGTGCAACAAGTGCAAGATCTAAGTCTTTTTTCTAAACCACAAAAAGCAGCGACAACTCCCCACCATATGGAGAGGTGGACGAGGAGGTGCTTGCTAGTACGTATCCTTGTGCACCCACTATTCCACTTTACCCATCCACAACTTTTACAATACACCGCACCTCTCTCAGAGGTCATGGCCATTGTAAGTGTTGTTCCTCTCTGTGTACTATCTTCTTCACATAAAACGTGTGTTTTGTTTCTTGAATTTTTTGGGGCTTCATCTAATAATAGTGATATCTTCCTAGTCAAATCAAGAGGTTGGACACAATCTATGCAAGATGCAATACCTCATCGTGGCTTATCTGATCAAATTACATGATCAGAAAGGAAGTTCTTCTGCAATCCCTAGAGGTTAGCAAGAGAAACTGTGGCGAGACCTCTGAAAGGAACCTTCGCAATGGTGGGATCATAGATCAGAGAAAGTAATTGCACATCAAACCTATCCAAGTTCACATGTCAATAGATCCATAGGTGGGGAGTATCTTAGTGGACATGTATGCAAAATTGGGGAGCATTGAGGATATCAATATCGCCATGATATTGGGACATGTGCAATGTGGGCAAGGGCAGAAGGCATTGCAACTATTTAGACAAATGCAACAAGAGGGTGTGCAACCAAACTTTATTACTTTTTTGGGTGTGCTGAAAGCATGTGCCAGCATAGTTGCCCTTGAAGAGGGCAGGCGTGTTCATCAGCGAATCATTCAAAGTGGTTTGGAATCTAATGTCTTTTTGAGGAGTGCCTTGGTTGACATGTATGCAAAGTGTGGGAGGATTGAGGATGCTTGCAGAGTCTTCAACAAGATGCCATTTCAAAATGTGGTCACTTGGACTGCCATGGTATTGGGATGTGCAATGCAGGCAAGGGCAAAAATCAATGGAACTATTTGAACAGATGCAACAGGAGGGTGTGCAACCAAACTCTGTTATTTTTGTGGGGGTGCTGAATGCATGTGCCAGCATGGCAGCCATTGAAGAGGGCAGGCTGTTTTCATCAGCAGATAATTCAAACTGGTTTGAAGTCTAATGTCTTTGTGGGGATTACCTTGATGGACATGTATGCAAAATGTGGGAGTATTGAGGATGCTTGGGGGCTGTTCAACAATATGCCATATTGAGATGTGGTCACTAGGACCACCATGATATTGCGACATGTGCAATGCAAGCAAGGGCAAAAGGCGTTGGAACTATTTCAACAAATGCAACAGGAAGGTGCGTGACCAAACTCTGTTACTTTTGTGGGGGTGTTGAATGCACATGCCAATGTAGTGCCCTCAGGTGAAGAGGGCAGGTGTGTTCATCAGCAGATCATTGAATGTGCATGGGATTCATATATCTTTGTGGTGAACAGCTTGGTTGACTTGTATGCAAAATGTGGGATTATCAAGGATGCTTGGAGAGTGTTCAACAAGATGCCATCTCAAGATGTAGTAATTTGGAATGCGATGCTTGGAGGATGTGCCATGCATGGGCATGGTAAGGAAGCACTTAAACATTTTGAACAGATGTGTGAAGGTGTACAGCCAGATGATATTATTTTTATTTGTCCTCTATCAGTACATAGCCATGCAGATCTGGTGGATGAAGGCATGTACTGTTATGCTTCAATGGTTACAGACTATATGATTTCTGTAAAATTGGAACATTACACCTGCATGGTCAACCTTCTTAGCTGTGCTGGCCATCTACAGGAGGCAGAGAATATGGTGATGGCAATGCCCTGCAAACAACATGTGGCTGCATGGATGGTTTTGCTTGGCGCTTACAGAATTCATGGTAATGTGGAGATGGCAGAACACATTGCAAAATGAATTCTTGAAATGGAGCCTGATAATGCTACTGGTTATGTGTTGTTGTCAAACACCTATGCTGGTGGTGGCAACAGGCATCTCCATGAAAATGTTGAGTGGCAGAGAAAAGAAAAAAGGTGTGAAGAAACAGCCAGGTTGCACCTGGATTGAAGTGAATAATGAGCCTTACCCCATTAAGTTTGCTGATTGATCCTTTTGTTTTCAGCATATCCAGGTTCAATCCATGTGAAGAGTGGGTAAATATGAAATAGGGGTATTGGGTTATCAAATTTTTGATTTCAGGAATTGTGCACCAACCTAAGCTCGATTATCTACCTTATCAGTGCCAAAAACTGTACTGTGAGATTGAACTTTTTAGATTTGAGTGTTTGCTTTCAAGGTAGTGTTTTTCTGGAGGGCCCATCAGGGTGAGCAGGTTTCCTGTCTTAACAGGTGGCCACGCACCCAAAACTTGAGGGCTCAAACCAAAAATTGAGGGCTTAAATAAGATGTTGAGAATGTTTCCTGTCTTCAAAACAGTTGCACAGAACTTCAAAGCTTATACAAGAGTCATGCATAGAGCATAATTTTTCCCAAGTCTTCTTTTTGTCCCTACTGCTTTCTCTTTGTTAGTATCAGAAAAAGAAGCTTCTTTCAGTTTTTAGGAAAGTCTTAGTGCTTTTGAAAATTTGGAGAAATTATTACTGTTTTCACAAAAGATAGTCTTTGTCTAGGATTTTCACCCTAGGTTGCTGTGATATGTTGTCGCCAAGTTTTAATCTAAGCTTTGTCTTGTGAATTCCTGCATCTTTCAACAAGGCTTTGTCATGAGCACTTGGTTACAAAGGAAAAAATGTGTGTATAGTTTGCATAGAAAGAGTATGTTGGATTTTTGTTGTCAAAATGTTTGCAGTGTTTTCAAGTTTGACAATTCATAAGTGGGTTTTGAAGCAGAGGTTTGGAAGCTTTGTTGTTGGCCACAGCTGTGGGAGGCAAGTGTCGCAAAGCTGATGAACATGTGTTTCATATATGCGCATTTCCTTCTAAATCAAAGGATGGAGATGGCTACAGGTGAGAAGGTGGTTTCATTTTTGTGCTCACTTTTTTTTGCTTGTTGTTTGGAATTTTTTATTAGTTTAAAAGATTTTTGGGGTTTGCAAAACCTGCATGTTCCTTAGTTTTAAAGAAGTCAAAAGATGAAGAAAATTTCAGAGCACAGAGGCTGTGAGAATGTGTACACTCCAAATTGAACAGAAGCAGTTGTCTTCTGTAGAAGATTTGAACATTCTTGTTGGAAGCTCAAACCATCAAAGCATTGCAATATACTTAATACAGCTACAGTTATTAGGATGCAATTTCAGACCCAGTGAATGGATGTTAAGGTTCTGGAAGATTTGCTTAATGATCTAATAGTAAAGCTGTTGCTGTCCCATTGTGTGCAATGCTTGTATGTAATTGTTGTAAATTGCAGCAAGGTGATGCTTATTTGGCATGGCCATGAGGTGGGTCTGAGAACAAATTATGTATGTTGGATTTAATAAAGGACCAAGATCTTAATATAAGGTGTGGGTGGACTAGCTAAGAGCATCTCCACCCCAAAACTGTAAACAACTCCTGTATGTTGAAAATAGAAGCATTACATGATCGAAATCTTGTTTGTTCACTATGAATGTGAAGGCCATAGAGACTACATAAACATGAAGTTTTTTCATTTGCTTGCACATTTTGTGAGTTCATTTTTGGGGAACTTGCTACAAATTATTTTGGGCATTTCCTGATATATGTTGCATGGGCATGTTCCATGGAAATATATGCATCTAGATGAGAAGTTTTGGATCTAACATGACAATTTGTTGATTTGAAGTTTAAATTCTTGTTGTGTAATTCTTTGGTTTTGTTAATAACTTCTAGTTTTAGTTTGTAGCAAAATTTCAAAAACCAAAGAAACTCTTGAGGCAAAGACTATTAACTTTGTTTGTAAAGCACAAAGACTACAAACCTATGTAATTTTACAATTGGTTGTTCATTTTGAAGAATGTTATGTGAATTTTTTTTTGGGCAACTTCATGGACATTCTTGTTAATTCAAACTTGATCGTCGAATGATGTTGTTGAGTTCATTGGTTGGCTTTGCTCATTGGGAAGAAAGTACGCATTGGGTAGAGATTTGGGCATACAATATTGGCTTTGGTTTGATCCAATGTGTGAGTGACATGTAAAGTACTAGGTGTACATGGTTGGTGGGTGTAGGTTCACTCTAGCCCCAACTTTGTAGTTCCATGTTGGATGCTATAAGAATCATGATTTGATTTGTGGCAATGTGGGGCTCTTTGTGCAAAACATAAAGCTCTCACATGTTCTTTTGTTTTTGTTTGTTTTTTGGAGGACAATTATCATAACTTCTAAGAAGAAGAAGCAAGTACTCTTGAAGGGTAACCAAGAAGGTACAATGCCCATATAACTAACAACTGAAAACTGCATGTTAATATGTTGAAGGCAAAGATAATCATAGCCTAAAATGCTTAAAAGACATGAGTAACCCATCATTGCAGACATTAGGGTTTTAGTTATCATGGATTTCCCTAGAAGGCGATGACAATATAAAGGCAGTTTCAGAGGATGCTAAAGGTCCTTTTGGAAGTTTATCAAACAAAGTGTTGAAGAGACCTTGCCTAAAATGGATTGCAAGCCTTAGTGCAAATGTATTCCTCCTTGAAAATTCTTTTTTTCCATCCATGCAATCACATTATTCATTCTTTTGCATTATCGTGCACTACTAAATTCAACTCGCCATGATTGCTGTGATGATTTAATGTTGGCCTAACCTTCATCCTTGTGGTTTTACTTGCTATGTTTGGTTTAACTTTTCAAAGAAATAGAGAACCTGCCCAAATGTTGCCCAAAAGTTAGGAGTTGATTATCAGTATCAACACCCCAGATCAACTCCCCTAGCATTGAAAGTTTTGATTACTTGTACATCTAAACATACCATTTTTAACATGTTTGTGTGAACAATGCATGTAGGGTTATGAAAGACCCAAAAGGTCCTCACTTTTAGTCCTAATCATGTTCCCTATACAACAAGGTCCGATTACAATTTGAAAGATGCAATCTTCTGTTCTACATCAAACATTAGCAATGAGATTGGTTCCCTTTCAAATTCACAGACCCCTTACTCATCCCCACTTCTAATCTCTTACATGATGTTGATAATTGAATGATTTTTAGTTTGGTTTTCCGTCATGAAGATGTGGAACTTAGCTCTTAATCACAAATTGTTCAGAGACACTAAACACTCCTCTGTCTGGTTCTCATCTCAAGGTGTCTTTTTATGCCTTTTCTGTGCTTTGCATAGAATTGCGTGGTTTCACATGTTCCGACAGCATGTTTCCCCATGTTCTGACATGAAAGAAAGAAAACATAGAGCAATTTCAAACCCACAATCTCTCAATAGAAAGATAGGGTTCGCGCCTATAACCTACTTTTGGGCATAGAAAAAGAGCCCTAATGTTTTTAATTTATTCTATAATTAACCCTGTGATAGTCAAATTCTGCAGCAGAACTAGACAGACTCCCCACTATTTCTCTCAACATAAAATTATGTGAAGGATTAGGCATATGTAAGCATTATACCTCTCCATCACAAGCCCAATCTGGTAATGAGCTTCAATGAAGAATTGTATACATCATGGCATTGATCTCTTGTTCCTCAATTGGAGCAAACTAAAACTGCAAGACAAAAACCAGGCTTCACAGATAAATTAGAAAATTGAAGCAGCTGTAGTTTGTCTGCCAAGCCACCAAACAAACTCCCAAAATAAAACCTCAGCAAGTATAAACTGTCAGTACCAAGTCAGAACAATCAAGTCTCTCACCTTTTAAAGCCTTTTAAGTTATATTCCTCAATATCCTAAAAGATCAAACTCTATGCCACCTGGTTTGTTTGTTTGGTTCACTCATGATTCACCAGATATTCCTGTATAATGAGCAGCCGCATGCCACATGTTCAGAACTATCACTTCACCAAAATATAGAAGAGTTCTGAAGTGGTGATGACATCCCTTTGGTGTGCACAACACAGTACCCATGGTGCATGATAGAAATGCACTACCCCTGCATTAGTCCAGACCCTCACCAATTGTGATCAAGTTAGGCTGACAAAAAGACACAATCAGATTTGGTCACACAGTCTCTCCACACTGATACTGCAAAAAGATGTGCAATTCTAGGAACTTAGGTTACAATAAGCAACTTGCACTCTGAGAAAATTAACCTCTCTATAAATTTTGAAAGCCAAAATTTCTGCATTGCAGATTGAAATTCAACAGCATAAATTAGACAGATATCCTATTAGGAGCAAGTATCTGCCAATCTTTCTAACATCCTGCTGTCCTTTAGCCCTTTGGCCACCATTGTTTTTTCTTACTAGCTGGCCTACAATACAAACCTTCAACCTTGCTCCCCCATGAAGGCACCACCTCTTACCTATATCAGTGATAAGGACCCTGCAGCAGCTGCTTTTCTGTTTCAGAACAACCACTAAAAATCCACACCATGCATTGAGAATGCCAAAAGAATCAAATCTGTTCTACCATAGTCTGTGTCTAGGAAGATGCTGCCCACATAGTTCAGGGCAGCAAAGGATGAGGCAACATCATACATAGTCCTAAAGGACAGTAGCTACAGGAGGAAACCAAATACTGAATCACTGCAAGGAATGGACAGGTGGCCTGAAATTGGACATCCCACGTTGCCTGCATGGTAATGGACAGAAAGATAGTACTCTCTAGACATGAGCTCAACTGGCTGACCTCTGCAGGTCTGAGGACCATAAGGCAAAATCATAAGCCCAACTAATTTGGCAAACAAACTCAACTACTCATTTGACGTGCTGGCCTTGTCAGTCTGTGCTGGTCTCTTTCCTGTGTACCGCTGCATATCACACCAAAAACCATTCCATCAAACACTTTCAATCAACATTGTAAGCAAGGATTGAACTGAAAAATGTAATGTGCAGCAACCTTTCTATTCCCTTTTGCAGTTCTTTCTCTCAACCTCTTCACACAACTCATATCCATTTGATCCACTAAGGGCTAAGTTGCATTGGTCAAAAATAAGAATCCTGAAACCAATGAGACAGACTTAGAAATAGTTTTGCATAGAAGCTTTGCACCCCTCACAATCTTGTATCCTTGCAAAAGCAATTTGTAGTCAGAATTCATATACTTTGTATGAATAGGAGCTGAAACCCAGAGGTCATACAGGTAGTCAAAACTAGCAGGAGAGTGATGAAAAAGGCATACCTGCTTGCCCAAGGAGAAAGGAACATAGTGATATTTAATCATGTGTCTGATTTGGCGTTTCATTGTCAGCACAAACAGCACAACCCAATAAAGTAAAAGAATGGGCCAAAACACTGGCACATCAAATATGCTGAAGAATGTCAGCACAAAAGCCACACAGAACGCCTTTGTTAGAGCATACCTGCAACATGAATACAGTGCAGGTCTTGTCAAAATAACAAGCCACAAACTACAATATACATGTTGAAAGATTGATTGAGATGGAGTGAATATTGATGAGACCACAGATAAAAATTCCACAAAAAAAGCACATCCATTAACAATTGTATCAGTTCCAGCCAAACCAAAAGAAACACAACAGGAAAGAGTGACATCATAACCTTGCAAGGGTCAGTCACAAAAGTACCAAACCATCACCTCCACTTTGAATGGCAGTGACTAGCTGCCATTACACCAAGCTGATGTGTACATAAGTAATTAATAATCTGCTCAAAACTCGTGGAAAATAACTATACAGAAACCTGTGTTCTGAGTTCCTGCCACATTACTGGAAGCAACAGATTACTTAGGGGCATGATGTCTGCTGGCACTCAAGAGGCACAGCTAAGAATAAAAGTTGATAGTATCCATATTCAAGGTGCAACAAGCTGATGAGGATAAGCTCCATTTCTTTTTCACTTGCCCATGTACAAGCAAGCATCTAAGCCTAAGGCATAGAGAGCATGAGTAGACTGCTTGCAGGGAACCTTTTGCAATTCTTGCAACAAAAGTACACACCCTGAGAGGTTTCTCCTTAGCAAAAGCATGATCCTGCTTTGTGCCTCCTATATTTCCATAAGGACAGAAGAACCTGTGAAGAAGAGATCCCTTCTGCCATTCTTTGGCCTTCACAAACTCATGAATGCAGCAATCACATCCCATGAACATTTATCAAAGTGCTAGACAACATAGACAGGACTTCAGAGGCTACTAGCTTTGGAGTCATCCCCATGATGCTAGAGGGTCAGAGAAATAAATTCAGCACATCACTCTAGACAAAACAAATCAAACAACATTCTCCAATTACCCCCAATGGCTCTAACTATTGCAAAACCTCTTTCTCCCATAAAGAAGGACCTTACCTCAAGAGCAAGGAAATAAGAGTGGGAGACAAACTCCTAAACGCAAAAGGAAGAAGGACTCTTGCATTGGACACGAAAGGAAAATTGGCAAAACACGTTACCAAAACTTGAACTCTGGAAGACGGCGAATGAAAGGCTTGAATTCATCGGTGCCTTTGGTGGGCAGAGCAGGACCTTCGCTCTCAGGGTCGACCTGTGGCGATAAAAACCCTATGAGAAGGTTCAAAAGGTAGATCCCAAGACCGTATGTGACAATGTAGAAGCCCTGGATGTAGTAGGCTCGCAAGCAATAAACCGCTGCCACAAACAACGAGCCAAGCCAGCGCGCAACAGGATGCGGTGTGGATTTATCCAAGTAGTACTGGAATTTACGAGCCATGTTGTCTCTCCATTTCATTACTGGGTTGGCGGCAGCTCCCATGCTAGTTGCATTCTCACCATAGAGACCATCCATAGTTCTCTCTTCTGTCCCCTAGGGTTTCCAACACAGACTAGAAGAGAAGAAACAAAAAACTACCCCCCAGCCTGCCTCCTAAGATCTACAAGTCCACGATTTGATTTTTATCCTTTTTCTCCCTCGAGACCGTTCCCTAGAACTCCTCAATTGCTCCCTTCTTGTCTCGGCTCCTCCGCCCCGCCGAGAACTCCAAACCCTAATGCAACATCATCATCATCATCGTCGTCGTCGTCGTCGTCAGGATCCTCTTGCGTGGTGCAAACAGTCTATAAAACAAGTCTCCTTCCAACCACCTTTCCCTTTCTTTGTCTCTACAAATTGAGGAGAAGCGAAAGTGGCAACAACTTAAAAGGGTGGTGTTTCTAGCTCCCGGCTAAACTGCAGCTTCTCTTAAGGAGCTTGAGCGGTCTCGCATGGATCTCCACTGCAACTCCAATAACCATCGCTTTGTTTCCTCGTACCTCACGCACGCAAGGAAAATGAGAACACCAGCAACACCACAATGGGCCCCCACCACATCTGCATCAAACATGGTACGTTTTATCCTACTTGATTAATACTCTGGATTAGTTTAAGGGAAGGGATTAGTACGTTCTCCTTATTCATTAAACATCACTAATTAAGTCTGGGGTTAAGACCTGGCCCTTTTTATTTACCCGAATTTTCAATTTTTCAAATTTTTATTCTTTTAAAAAAATTGTGAAAGAGAAAATTGAATCTTTAGGAATATGTTTTATTTGTTCAAAATGAAAATTGTTGAATAATCGTCACAGGAATTATTTTCAAAAATGTTCAAAATGTTCCCCCAAAAATTTAAAAAAACAAAAAAAACAAAATTAGCAAAGGAAAAAATTGAATCTTCAAGAATATTTTACATGTTGAAAATAAAATACCCTTGCCTGCCTAATAGTACTTAATAATTACCCAAAAAAACCCCCACCTAGGAGTAATTTTCACCTGTCCGTCACGGCAGTTAGGTCATCGGCACCCTTCGGTAGCGGAGCAACACCATCCTCGTCTTCGTTCCTCCTCGCCTTGCATTCCAACCTGACGTGAGCTCAATTCTCTTTTCTGTCTGTCTGTCTGTCTGCTGCCTCTGTTACCGCCGCCGCCGACGCCGTTGCTGCTGGTAGTGGAGTAGACAAGAGATTTGTACAACAAGAGTTGTCTTTGTTGGAATCGGATTTACGTGCTTAATCGACTGCTATTTTGGGGTTTGGAGTTGCTGGTGGATAGCGACGAGGACAGGGTGGTGGTGCAGTTTTACAGGGCGGTTCTAAAAAACGAGAAGTAAGTGAGCGGGTGGGGAGGAGAGGGGGGGGGGGCGGGGGGGAAATGGTGGAGGCACAGCGAGCGTTGCTGGATGAACTCATGGGAACTGGTGCTTGCCCTTTCTTCCAATCTGGTTTCTTTGATCCTCTTCTTTGAGCTCTTTTTTTTTCAGCTTTCTGTGGCATGTGTCTCATGGAACCCTAAAGATTTTGAATGCAATAATGTGTATGATGATGATGATGATGATGATGATTATGTATCAAGAGTTTGGATGCAATAATGTGTATCATAATCATATATCATAATGTGTATCATGGAGTCCTGGATGTTGAAGTGTCACCTGGATTTTTTTTCCGCATTTTAGGGTTGGTGATTTTGTGGTTTCTTTTGTAAGAAATATGGATTGTTGAATAAAATCAAGGGAGGCTTTGAATGCTGTTGTTAGACTACATTCCGAAGACTTTATTTGTTTTATGGAGCAGTTGTTGAGTCCGAATTTGCCATACAGTTGTCCTTTGTGATCTTTATATTCAAACAAAATTTACCTTGAGAGTCTGAGAATCACTGGCTGCCTCCTAAATCTTCTTGTGATGTCAATAGTTGACAAGAAAACTTTGTCCTAATCCTCTGTGTGCAATGTTTTTACAATTAAGGAATACAACCATGTGAAGAATCCCTGAAGCTTTACAGAAAACTGTCATAGTCCTCCTACCCTTTTGATCCAGTATGCAGAGGTCTTTGAATTGCTTAAGAAGATCGCCACCTTCTCTAGAGTATATAGCAGCTTTTATGCTGCAGGTTGCCATGCACTTTGAAGATAGTTTTACTGATTAGGTGGAATGCCAGCTCAGAAACTAACTGCACAGGTCACCAAGACGATCTTCACTTTCTCTAAAGTTTAGCAGTTTTTATGCTGCAGATTAGCATGTGCCTTAAAGATGGTTTTATTGAATTGTGGAATGTCAGCTCGGAACCTGACTGCGGAGGAAAAGAAAGGTCACCGAGAGTTACGCTGGGATGACAAGGAGGTCTGTGGCTGTTATCTAGTCCGATTCTGCCCCCATGAACTATTTATCAACACCAAGAGTGACCTTGGTATTCCTCCTCTGTCTGTGAACTTCTCTCCTTCGGAAGTTTTGAATAGTTGGTAAATTTGTATCTCCTGCCTTGAATAGTGGAGTCTGTTGAAGGGAACCTTTTGTTTGATTGAGCTTCAATAGACTGTTCTCTTTTTCAAACAGTGTTGTCCTTCTTGACAATGCAAATTGTTGTAATTTCAGGGCCATGTTCCAGAATTCACGATCCAAAGCTCAAGGAAAGGTGACTACCCTGCGATAGTGAAGGCCACATTTCTTCCTCCTGATGTTCAACCTGGCAAGGGTGATTTATCTACCAGTGAAGTGTTTATGGTTTGGGAAGATACTGAATGAATAAGAATTTTCAACCCCCTTGTTGAACCTATGAAAGACCATTGTGACATAGTGGTGATAAACTAACACAAACCACAGGAGTGCAACATGACAGGTGTTTCCTTGTTTTGCAAGAAAGGTAGACAAACCTAAATCTTTTAATGAAGTAAGGTGGTTTTGAGCAGCCAATTGTGCTCAACTTCTTTCCCTAACCAGCAGGCATTTCATGAGATAGAACCTGGTTTAGTATACTTGGCAATGACTGAGCTCTTGAGACTCAGGGATCCTTGCTGGCTGATCGCAGGGTCCACTTGACTATCTGATTTTTTCTTAATGTCATTTGCCTTCTGGATTACAGGCCAGCAAATTTTTTTGTTAGGTCACAAGAGTTGTTTGTACAAGTCGATTAGAGCATATTGTCTATTGTGTGGACAGAGGACCTTTTGTTCTTTCATCATTCATGTACTTCTGTATGAATATGAAGCTGCAGGGTTGGCTTTTTTGTTGAGCAACTGACTCAGATGGATTCTGTACTCAGTAACTCTCTATCTTGTACACAGGATACTCCTTTTTCAACCCTACATTTCCCAGATAGGTTGGATGATGGTTGGAGCCATAAACTTTTCTAATTGCACTCAAACTTGTCTTCCCTTCTTGGTTGTTGTTCAGCTATGAGCAGTCAACACGACATGATTTGTATGTGCCACGCTTTGAAGCCGAGCTAGCCCAATTCTGTGAGAAGTTGGTGAGTTTGCACAGCAGTGTTGATTGATGATTACAAAACATTGTTCTTATTCAACCAAGAGATATTCAACACACAGGTTTCTCAGTCTCATCCAGCACTGCTGGGTGTACTGATGCACAAACCTTGGGTGGCAGGTGCAAGACCTAGATCGCAAGGTAAGACGGGGACGTGAACGCCTGGCACAGGATGTTGACCTGGCAAATGTAGTTCCAATATCTACAGAGAAGTCTGACCAGTTGGCAGCAATTGAGGAGAAAATTAAAATGCTTCTGGAGCAGAGTGAAAACCTGGGGGAGGAGGGCAAGGTTGATGAAGCTCAAGCCCTGATGAAGAAGGTGATCAATTGCTGAATGTATCTGTCTTGCAGTTTTCTGGTTTGAGATACCACAGTGCCTTCGCATGTTCTTCAATTTTAGCTCACCTGCAGCTGTTCTACAAATATGGTAGTCACTGTAGCAGTGTTGCCTTTTTGTTATCAATTTCTTTCTAAGATCTGAGTTCCCCTAAATCTGTGGTTTTTAAACTCCAGGTAGATGCATTGAATGTCGAGAAGTCATTGGTGATGCAACAAGCCTCCACTGAGCGTGGGTTGATTTTGTCACAAGAAAAGAAGATGGCTCTATGTGAAATATGTGGATCTTTTCTTGTGGCCAATGATGCAACAGAACGCACCCAGTCACATATGACTGGCAAGCAGCATGTTGGTTTTGGCTTGGTCCGTGATTATGTGATTGAATACAAGGTGATAGCTATCTTCTGAAGACTTGAATTCTGCCCCATTTTCCACCATTTGGGGTGTGCCAATCCTTGGTTCTTCTGTGTGTTATTGTGTCTTGGTGGTGTCTTCTTGGTTCTATCTGCAGTAAAGTGCTCTGCTGCCACAGTTATTTTTCTTTTATCTCATGCCTTCCAATTGAATGCTGAGTATTTTCATTGCAATTGCTCTTTTCTATGTCTCATGTGAGCATGTTGTTATGCCCATTTTTTCGACCTGTTGTCTGTCTGATCCACATTTGAGTGTCTTGGACCTTCATTAAGTGCAGCAACATGGGACACGCATCAATTGAGACTTGGGAACTCATGGTGTACAAATGGATGCTGTGATTTTTTTGTCTAAGGGTTCCAAGAAAATTCCTGGGCATGCTGCACTAGATAACCCCTGGAATTGCAATTTGCTGATAGCATGTGCTATGTGTGGTCAGGCACGAAAGGACAAAGCAAGGGAGGAGGAAAGAGTAGCAAGAGAAAAGGATCAGGAAGAGAAAAGGAAGCATTGGGAGAATGAGCTAGAACTGGACAAAACTGCAAAAGAAAATGGACGTGTAAAGGAGAAAGAGAAAGATGACCACGAGAAGGAGAAGGAGAAGAAGGAGAAAGAGAGAGATGCACCACGAGAGAGACACCGGGAGAAAGAGAAGGCTGATAGGTACCGTGATCGTGGACGTGGGAGGGACAGAGAAAGGGATAGAGAGTGGGACAGAGATTTAGAGCGTGAGAAAGACTGGGAAAAAGGGAGAGGAAGAGAACGTGACCACCGAAGGACCCGCTCACGGTCACCGCCACTTCCAATTGAATCTCGGTCACCCATTCGGCACCACAGTCGACGGTGGTCTCGATCTCCAGATCACAGAGTGTAGGCAAGAAGTTTCCATCATTCAAATTTCAGACTTTGAATGGAGTGGCCTGTTTGATATTACCCTCTGGTATTGAATGTAAAATTTGCCCATAGATAAACTCTTGCCCAATGGTACGATCACCTTATCACTTGAGATCAGGACTTTCACTTTAAATTTTGTATTCTTTACTGTGAAGTCCACCTGATTGGAGACCTATGCAGGGCTTTGAAAGACAAGGAAAGACAAAGCCTGTTTTAAGAATTGGCAGGTTTGGTAGCAGAAAATACTGACCTTTTAAAGCCCCTTGATCTCTACAGTTTTACCTGTCATTCTGGCATTTTCACTGCATGTGGTGTGCACTTCATCTCACTTATGCATGTTCTTGCAAGTTCACACAAACACCTTGTATATTGTGAATTCAGTATTCTGTCAAATCGCTTTTTGCACCCACAGAGTCATACAAAAGTACCATGTATTCTTATGGATTATGCAGGATAAATGGAAGTCATTGTATTGAGCAGGAAATGAGCATGGCAAAGTGGTGGGAGTGACGAATATGCCTCGGCATCAGTGAGATTATTTGAGAATTTTTATTTCCTGCTGGGCTAGTTATCTCTTAGAATTCCAAATTGAACATTTCAATTCATAAGTGCATCATCCCAGTGTGCCAGGCATTTGCAGTCAATGTGGCAAAGCTTATTTTGCATGAGTTCTGTTTGTGTAGTGTGATAACAAGATTGCCTAAAGTATTGCTTATTGCATGTACACAATACCTTGGAATGAAGTACAGCCTTCTAATAATCTGAACCTCAGTTTTGGACTTGGAAACAAGCACATACTTCAAAGTACTTTATCAATACTCTAGTGTCTTCATTGAACTTACTAGTGGGTGCCCGTGGCCGAAGGCCACTGTGAAGCAAAGCGCTCCTGTAGCTCTGCTCGGGGAGCGATGGCGGGAGAAGAGTTAGGGTTAGGGCACAAATTCCGTGCGCGGAGAAAGGGAGCAGATCCTGGCATTTCTGAGAGTTTCATCCACACGTGTCGATCACCTGCATGTTTCATCTATTCCTTTCATCCACATTCATCTGCGGGTGCCAATTTCCAGTGTTGGCTGGTTCTTAGTTCTTCCTGTTCAAGAGAACCTCCGGTCCAGGTTCTAACCTTTTTTCCCAGTCTGAAAGAACCTCCGGTTCCGGTTCAATGCTTACAAAAGTTTATAGACCCTCGGGTCCAGTTCCAGACCCTGTTCGTCACATTTTCAGGACCCCCCAGTTCCAGTACAAAAGTTTATAGACCCTCGGGTCCAGTTCCAGACCCGGTTCGTCACATTTTCAGGACCCCCCAATTGCAGGTTTTTTTATACATACCGAACCGGACTGTTCGGGCCGGTTCCCATTTTCGGAATCCGACTGTCCGAGTCGGTTCCCGTTCTTGGAATCCGACTATCCGGGCCGATTCTCGTTCTCGGAATCCGACTGTCCGGGCCGGTTCCGCCGGTCCATTAAAACGCGGAACCGTCGTCGGACGCACGAACGCACGCACACACAGTTTGTGATTATATATAAGATGCTTGAAACATGTGAAAACATGTCATGAACTTAAATGTCAAGTAATTGATTATAAAGCTAAGCCTTGGTTTTACCATCTTTTTCAATTTCATGCCTCCATTTCAATCCTAAATTGCAAGTTCAAAACAATGATGCTGACATAAAAAAAGATGCCAAGATCTGCCATGTTGATAGAACACTTTTTGTTTGATAAGCCTTCCCTTCACAAGGGAAAGGACTATTGCATGAGACTAAATTTGACTCTAAATATGCTTTTTTACATAGGGTTTAGTCACATTAGATTTTAATCGTGTTCAATTAGGCTCAGGCAAAGGTGGTTTTAGGGTTCACGCATTATCTTTAAAGTTATAAGGGGTAGTGGCTGATATTGTTTGGTAATTGTTGTTGTGTCTATTCTTGGTTTTGGTCTGTTTGTGTTTTTGAGTATTGGATTTTTTTTGTGTGAACATTTTTCTTTGGAGCTTTTGTGTTAAGTTGAGGACGTTGTTGTGATCAATGTTGTAAGTGATGTAATTGTTCGAATAATTGTTGGAAAAGCACTGACTATTCCAAATTTCTACCATTACAATTCAAATTGTTGTTGCTAAAATAAGTGAGTTGTGGTGAAGATGATTGGTGAGGTGTGGTGATCAAAATGCAATGAACTGAACAATGGGTGGTTCAAACAAACAACATGACGTTTTTGTAAGTTTGAAAATCATGTTGTTTTTTTTGTCTTCTTTTTTTCAAATTTGTGATGTTTGTCTATTTTTTTCCATGAAAATTTATTAAGTCCGTAAAAGAACATGATTTCTTCAAAGCACATGGTTAGTCGCATTAAATTTTGGATAGTTTATAATTTAAACTTTAAAATAACATGATATGTCCACATGGTATTGATTGTCCTTTTCTACTATGTTCCAAGGTGGGGACTAATGTCTATATTACTTGAGGGAAAGTAATGGCTACATATGTCTCCAATTTAAAAAGATAAAAAATATGTTGTCAATAATGTTCAATCAATTTTTGTTGTCCTTCACTTCTTTTTCCTTGTGTTTTTTACCTCATTGTTTAGGGTTAACCAAAACAATGTTCTAGCCCATCAAAAAAGATAGCACATCATGTAACATGTTATAAAATCATACACTTTACAACCCAAAAAATTCAAATACCAAATCGGTTATTGTGCAATTGAAGTATGAACGTACATTCACAAATGAAGGAATCAAGGGCACACTTTGAAAGTTTTAACAAAGAATATATCATAGAAGTTATTGTGACAATTCAAAATTGGTCAAAAAATGTTTAAATTGTATGGAAACAGTAAATAATAAATTGGTTATGATGCTTTAAAAGTGTTTTTGGGATTTTTTTTAACTTATTGGATTATTTTCAAATTTATCCACATGTTATAATCATACATTAAAAACATTGTGATATTAAACATTGCATTGATGGGACTTTTGAATTGAACATAATTTTAATCATGTAAACTTAAGCTTTTTCATTTGTGAATGTAAACATAACACATAATTAACATGCCCAGTGTGAATGGATCTTATAGTTTTGATGGATGATGGATCATTTGTTTTTCAATTTTAACCAATATGATAATTTCAAAGGAAACACAAAATTGTTTTAGGTTTTGCAAAATTCCCACTCATTCAAACCCCATCATTAATGGGTAAATGCACACTATGTTGACCGCTTTGGGGTGTCATGTTGTACTATTTTCCAAGGGTGTGCATGTTTGAGTATATCCCCCTTCAAACTTTTGAAAGAATTTCACAATATTTTTGCATATTATATTAAAATATAACGTAAACAAAATATTGTTAAAAAATCATTTCATTTTATAAAGTGGGAGATTGGAATATATTTGTGGAAACAAATGTAATGCATTTGTTTATTAGAAAACATGAATATATTTCAACAACAATTTAAGTGATTTTTAATATTTATGAAAGTTGGTATATTGAACGATGTCATTTCATATATTCTGAAGCATGTTTGGATACAATGTGATTAATGTGAAATTTTTCATCTTAAAAAATGAGTTTTTTTTAGCAAAGATGTTAAAAATGTGTGGTAAATTGAAATTTTGACAAGTTATCACATTCACATGGAAGATAATATGTATAGCTACATGGGTCATTTTTTTTATTTTGTTAAAATTGATTATTTTAATAAATAATGAACCTTAAAATTAGTGTGGTCGAAATGGGACAATGGTTTTATTATACCAATGTATACTATAAATATACCCATGGATCCTTCAATATAGATAATGAGAAAAATAATATTTAAAAAATAATATTCATAATATTAATTTGGTTAAAAAATTAACAATTTAAAGGCCTATAAACCAAAATTGATATCCAAAATTAAATGTACCATACTTTTGGAACAATTATATTATATGTACTATAATACTAAACTTTAGAGTGTCCCAAAAAGGGTCACCATAGTATGTTTTCACCTTAATGTGCATGGTGCACATTTTATGAAGCACCTTTGTGATGTTGTCAAAACTTTAGGTAAATTTGAAACCCACAACTTTTTTATATTGTAAAACATTTGTCATGTGCAATATAAAATTATTGAATTTTTGGATCTCAATCATGGGAATAAAAAATCTAATGTTGTAATTGCATTTAACTACATGCATCAATTTGAATATTATAATTTAAAAGATTTTAAGCTTTTGCATAATGAGGTTTTAAAATAATAACAATGAAGACAAAAGTGTGAGAAATGCATGGCAACTTAAATTCAATGTCCTAATTAGTCAAAGACCTATCAAATTTCTGAATAAAAACCCGCCATTGTCATAAAATGCAATCAAAATTAATTATCTATGTTTATTTTCAATTTGTCATATTCAATTTTTGCTTATAAAAGAACCCATTGAATGTGAAACAACCTATCAAAATAGTTAGCATCCAATGTTTAACCCATCACATAACCAATCATACCCTTCCTCAAAAATTGATATTAGTATTATTGTTGTTGGGTTTTCAGTCCTTTCATTTTGTTTATGATGTATTTTTTGTTTTGATTTTTTTGTTGGCTTATTGATGTTGTTTGGGTCATGGTTCCCCCTTTTTTTTCGGGGTGTTTTTTGTCCTAAGGTTGTTATGGTTGTTTGGGTTGGTTCAAAGTTAATTTATTCATATAATGCTAACACCCTAATTTTCATACCAATGGATTTAAATTGGTATTGGATCTAGACGAGCGGCAACAATAGTAGGGTGACCAACGGATCCCCTAAAATGTAAAGTGGTAACATCCATCATCGTTGAGGAGAAATCAAACATCAACAACAACATTGCGCTAAAAACAAATGTGGCTTGTGAAAGTAGTATGAGAGATGGCATACATTCAATTAGCTAATGTAGAAATTGCTGTTGGAGCGGAAAGTGGAAATGGCGCCAAGTTCTACTGAAACTAATGTTATTGTTGTTGTTTCGTTAACAAGTTACGACAATATCATGGGGTACACAACAACCAAGCCCACCATCACTGATGAACTTTTGTAATGGTAGAAATTTTTTTAGTTTTATTTATTTATTTATTAGGGTTTCTTTTCTTTTCTTTTCAAAAATTTAGGGGGGTTTTCAGGCTTTTGCATCCTTGGGTTTTTGGGTGTAGCCATTTTTTAGATGGCTCATTTTTTGCATTTCCCCCATTGGTTTGAAATACCCCTTGTTTTCATTGTTCGAACCTTTACACTTTAGGCAACCTTTCAAGGCATGTCAAAAGTGTTCACCCTCTTGTTAATCACATTTCCCAACCTAGCTAGGCTATTTTTTTGGTGCATGTGTCCTTGCCTCCTATGTTTCTCCCGGGGTTTTATTCCTCTTATTTCTTGGGGTTAGTTTCAAATTCAATCTAGTTTCATGTTGGGGTTGTTTGAAATTCATTTCGCATGCTTTTGTTTATTTCATAAGATCCCTCAAGCCATCCAAGATGAGGTCAAGGAAGCTTTTCATTTACCCCTTGATCAAATTGTTCGAAAATTGACAAATGAATTAGTGTGGTTCCTTTTCCTCCTATTGCCACATTGATGTTTGCACTATACTTGAAAAGGTCATTCAAGTTACGAAAGGTCTTTGCTTGGCTAAGGAAGTTTATGGTGAACAATTGGTTTTTTTTTTCAAGAAAAGTCCATTTATGTTTCCTATGCTCCCCATTTTCACCATGCCTTGTATGATTTTTCAACCACTCATTTTCGCTAATGTTTGACTTTGGGAAAAGTCGATGAATGTAGTCGAGCTAGAGTTCTCCAACCCATGATGCCAACTATTCCATCAAAGGACACCGTTGTGACCTTACCTCAACTACACCCCCTTCGTTCAAACCATGTCCTTCCACTTATTTTTGAACATCAACTTGAACACACCTTTATCTTGGATAGGAGTTTGTTAGCCCAAACCTTAACCATTGTTCCCCATTTATTTTCAAGTGGGATATGTAGGATGGTATATGAGCATCTTTTGGGGTGCTTCATAGCAAAGGACCCATCTTTTGGGTTTTTGAAATTATTCCAGGTTGTTATTGTGGTTGCCCATGGGGATATCCTTAGGTCGATAACCCTAGTGTTGGGGGCTAACAGATTGTTGGCAATGGCAAAGGACATTGGAAGGCCTTGTCTTATTACCATAGGCGAGATGTTTCTTCGACTTATTAATTTTTCCATTGTCCTATAGCTTTGGGGGTTATTTTAAAAACACATATCCCCCCATCGGTTTGGAGTATCGACCCTTAAAGGTTATGAGACCATCCCTTTTAGCATTTAATCTCTCCTTGACTACACCTTAATTGAGCCATGATGCAAGTTGATGTTGAAAACGTGTTTAATAATGTTTTTTGAACCACTATTTTTTTAAAGTTATGTGATGCATTGGGGCTTTTGGGGAGCATTGTCCCTTTTATGGTGTTCATTCTTCTCTTTACTACCAACATGGGCAATAGGTGGAGGGGGTCACCATTATTGAATCATTTTTAGGCATGAGGCAGGGGGACCATTTAAGAGGCTTTTTGTTTGCTTTGGCCCATTATTGAGCTTTCCTAAAGACCATTGTGCGAGTCCCTAATTGCATCTTTCCATACCTAATGGACGACACCCACATCTTGGGCCCTATGAGTGGGATTACTTGTGCCTTTGACCACCTTTCGACCCAATTAGCCCTAGTTGGGCTTAAGGTCAAAATGTCAAAGTGCAAGCTTTGGAGTCCTTCAAGGATATCCTTAAACATAAAAATTCTTTAGGGTTGCACTTTGGTTGTAGATGGTTTACGCATTTTGGGTGTGCTAGTGGATTTTCAATTCTTTGCCACACATTTTTTAGACGAGGTTTTATCTCAGAATGTGTGATCTTCCTCTCTTAGCAGATGTTTAGGGTATTTTGGGCATTTTATCCTCATGTATAACTTGTTGACTTTATTATTTCACATTGACAATATCTCCTCCTTCTTCCTTCCTGTTTGTTTTGGTGGCTTTTGTCAAGAAAATTATGTAGGTATATGGAGACATTAGGTGTCCAAGATTGTGGGAGTCTCTTCAAGTCCCCTTAGTGAAACATGAAGCTTGATTACATAATCCTTTTTGGTGGTATAAGCCTTTTATCTATGGAGGATTGTGTCCCATTTATTATTTTTGGGAGTTGGGCTTTGGTGGCTCTATATTTATGCTCGAAGTTTCATATCTTTGATAAACTCGTTTTGGAGGAATATGTCTCTCAGGTTGAGGGGGGCCCACACCTCCTTCAATCATGCTTTTATGTAGTGTGAGATATTGTTCCTCCTACATCTAAAGAAATGCACCCTTCTTTTGAGGGTTTGGCAATTATTAGCACCCCAAGGCTGTAAGCATCTTTGATGGACATCCACCAAGACACATTTTTTCTAGGTTATCTTGGAGGATGACTCCATTTTCTCAACATCCAAAACTCACATTTGTTCTTGTTTGAGTAAAGGGGTAGGACTATGGTTGGTTGTTAGGCCATATATCCATTTATTATGTATCGCACATTTTACTTTCACCTTAGTAATGTGTTTTTGTTTCAATTTGATTTAGCTTTCAACATTTTGTCTTCTCATGTGTGAGTGTGGACACAAGTTGAATGCATATGGCATGCATTTAGCACATTGCCCATTTAGAAGTCGGCGAATAGCTAGACGTGATGCCATTAGAAATGTCACTTATGCCTTCATTCAAGGGAGTGGGCATGTTGTATGGATAGAGCAAATATGCCCTTACATTAAGAACTTCATTACAAGCCAATTTGTACATGATTCACGAAGACTACATTTTTGTTGTCGATGTGGTGGTTATTGACCCAATGTGAAAGATAGTGGCTTTGAGCGTCATTAATTGACTAGCAGGTGCAGTTATGGAACTTAATGCCATTGTTAAAATCGACGAGTATAGAAGGTTTCATGAGGGACACCACTTTATTCCAATGGCCATGGAGGTGCACGGTGGCCCCAAGCATGATTTTGATCATTTCATTAGGGAGTGTGCTCATTTTTTCCATGATAGATGATTGGGAAATCATTTATCCTTGTCTTTTTGCATGCAAATTTTCAAGCAATGTGTTAGTATTGCTTTTTAACATGCTTTAGCCTCGATTATAGATAAGAAGATTATGTTGGCATGTGATGTTTATTCTAGACCTCCCATTATTATTAAATCCCATGATTTGCATGTCGACAACATTTGAGGGGCCATGGGTGAGATAACTTCCTACTACAAAAGGGACTAGCTCTCTCATTTTTTTGGTTCTGGTGGGCTATGCATCTTTTGGCCTTTCTTGGGCCTTCCCTCTTTGTCTCCTTTTGATGGTTTTGACCATCAAATTTTTATTGGATTTTTGTTTGGTTTTCATACCAAGGACTAACAAACAAAATTAATCAACTTCAAGTAATACTATTTCAACTTTGTACTTCATGTACCCACTTGGGTTTTGAGGACCACATGATTTGAAGAGAAGTCAAATGTTGGAAGATGTTTGTGGATTCACTTCTTTTTATTTTTTGAAAGATGTGTGGGTTGATTCATAACCAACTCCATAAAAATTGGAACTTATATCTATGTAGTCAATCATTTTTAAACTTTAGTCTTGGGAGCTTACAAATTTTTTTATCCAATTAAAATGTTTGCATGCACATGTGTTTTAAACAAAAACCTTGAAAAGAAGTTTTTATTGAGACTTAATAGTTGATGATGTGGGTAATTCAAGGATCAAGAAGATTAAACCTCAAGTCACTAAGCTTCTCATAATATCTTAAAATTTTATGTGTATGGTAGTATTGCTTAAATGATGTTAGTTTGTGTAGTATTTTCATTTGGACCTTTTGAATCCTTTGAATTTTATATGTGAATTTGGTAATGTTTAAGTTTTAGCTTACATTTTCATATTTGTGATATCTAGTAAATCAAGTTGACATTTGTTTAATTTGAATCTTTAATTTTAATTTTTGTTTCAAATATGCAAAAGTGTGAATGACATTTGTATAGGTTTTTGATATAGCGTATAACATTTTGCTTCAAACAATATATATATTTTGTAGATTTTGTGACTTTATTTTATGTAAAAATGGTTATTAGGACAAATTACATATTTTTATATGACACCATCACATCATGACATCATTTTGAAAGCAAAATAATGGTCACATTTTTTGGCTAAAGGTAACTAGATGGGCCTTGATGGGATTTCAATTCATATCATTTGTACTCTTATGCAGGTAACATGTTATGCATTAGACTTCACTATATTTTAAATTTTGTTTGCAATTTCAAGTTTGCATTTGTACAGATCTAGGTTATAATTGTTAAAATATAATTTCATAGGTTTAATTATAGGGTTTGATTTTAGATTAAGCTTTTAGACTTAGGGTTATCATTTTTTCTTAGATTGTTTAACAATATCGGTTTTAATGTAGGGTTTTAGTTTAACCATTTTTTTTTGGTTCCTCTTATTTTTAATTTTTATTGAAATTATTTTTTTGGTTAACATATGAATTAAGTTGAATTTAAGGTTGTAATTTATTATTATTTTAATTTTTTAAATTTTAATTATGGATCAGGGTTAAGGGTTTCGCTAGAAATTAAGGTTTAATTTAAGCATTGAAATTGAACTTTTGTTTAAAAGTTCTTTGAATTCCAATTTAAATTAAGGGTTTAGTTCTTGATTGGATAATTATTTCATTTCTAGGTTTTAGATAAGGTCATAATTAAAAATTTCAAATTAAAATTTCATTTCAAATTCAATTTAATGTTTTAATTAGGGTTTTATTTCAAGTTACACTTTCAATTGATATTTTGAAATTATGTTTGTTTTGAAATTAATGCTTATTTAAAATTTTAAAATTAAGTTGTGGTATAAGTGTCAAGGAAACATATAGGTTAGTGAAAGCAAAATGTAGTGTATGTAGTTGGTTGTCGAATTTGAATGGGAGTTTTTAAGGGAAGGTTTGACTATTTATTGTCCTACCTTTCTATTTTTGAACATTTTTTCTTGATGCAATTTGAGAGAATTTCTTGCACCTTTCTATTTTGGCATTGGAATTTGAAAATGTTTTATGAATAATGCTATTTTGTAATGTCGAAATAGGGTTGTAGAATTCTCATTTTTTGCATTGACATTTGTTCGTATGTTAATAGTCTTTTAAACAATTTGTTAGCATATTCACATGAAGTTTAATTAAACAACACATGTTCATATGTCAATGACATGACATGTTGAGATATCCTTGATACAAATGAATTTTGGCCATAAGGTAATAATGATATGATGCAAGTGTGTAACATGTAATAATCCTTTTTATTTGCACCAAATTAAAAGCCTTGAAAAAACAAAGAAAATATGAATATCCTTATGGAACATGAAGATATATTAATTTGTTCCTATATGAAAATGAAACACGAACAACATTGCACTACAACTTGAATTGAATTTATATTTAATTCAATTCAATTCAAGTACATTGAATTGAAATTTAGTTGAAATCCACAATTGAATTTAATTCAGTTCTTTTATGATTTAATTTTGAACAAATTGTAAATGAGTCCAATGTCTAGTTTCATGTTGGTAAAACATTATGTTAAAAACAAGTTTTTAATGTAATAAATAGGTGGGAAATAGGTAACTACTAGATATGTAAAAGATTTATATATAAATAAATATTACTTTTACTATTTACTTATTAACAACTTGGATGTGGTCTTCCGATTAATAACCCATTTACTTGTTGTTAGTAAGTAGGTAGTAAAAAACAAATTGAACTGATCACCACAATTAATTAAAAATTGAAAGTCAAGAGAAAATTGTTTATTGAATAAGTACCATCCATCCTTTGTAGTGCATTAATAAATGTCGGTTCATTCTGACCATTGTAGTTCACACACATCATCTACTTACAAAGTAATCTCCAAATACCTTATTTATTTAAATGCATATGACATTTAGAGAAATTTCCTACTATATTGGGAATGCACTTTATATTCAAGAACATCCTTCCTCAAAAGGACGAGGAATGTCATGTTTAATTGTTAAAACTCAGAAGGATCTTTCTCCTAAAAGATATTACATTTATAAGTAGACATAAGATCTTTCTCTATTTTAATGAAAGGCATTGTATCCTTCTAATAAGATTTTCATCTTATGTTTATGATCTATTTATGTTTAAGTTTACAAATCACAATTCACACTTCTTCAAGTTCATCTTGACAAACAAGAATGACAAAAAATTGACGATTCAAAAATTGGTAGTGAAAACTAATAACCAAGGCCTAGCCCTTCGTATTTACTTGCAAGACACATTCAACCTTGACAAATCCACACACAATGTTGAGGGCACAATACATGTGCACACCAAAACACACACAATGTGATTAGTTCTTATATTTGGCAACCAACACACTTGAAAAAACAACCTCGAAAGTTAGTATTTGGGATTCATTGGCACCAAGAGACTTGCACAATGCACACACACACACAATAAAATACATTTGCACAAAACAACACAATGCACACAATGTGCATACAATTAATTTCAAATTGTTGAATTAGATGAAACATTCAAACTTATAATTTACGAGAACCTTCAACCCTTATATAAGGTTTAGGGATTTAGAAATCAAAATGAAACACTTACCAAGATTTCCAAACTTTTAAGGCCCAAGATTAAAGATTCAAGATTTACAAGCAATGAGTTGCCTTGCATTCAAAATCATCAAATCAAGTTGTTGTCTCCATTTTTGAGATCAACGTGCCAACAAACATATGCCATTAAAGCAAAATCCAACCCATGCAAAAAGCTTAAACATCCATGACCCAAAATCCATATTCCATGTACAATATACACTAATTGTAGGCAACATGTTTAAACTTTAAAGGTTTAAAGGGACATTGAGGTTGGAGCTCATTGCTTGCAACTTGGGTAATACTTCTAAGTTCTAACATTCTAACTTCTTTAAGGGGTGGCAATGGTGAAGGAGTGTTGCTAATTTTAGCATTGGCTAGCAAGGGCTGACATTGAGGGAGAAATAAGGTTTGGTTGCATTTGGAAGTGGATGGTGCAAGGGATACCAAAGATATGGGCCTCGATGATCTAACGGCTACAATTGAAGATCTTTTGGCACCTCCCATGATCAAGACAACTAAACATTGTGCCAAAAATGTACATAATTCACAAAACTGATTGGCTATGGCTGCCCATTTGATTTTATTCTATAAATTTGGCAAAATGACATCAAATTTTTGCCATTATTTTTCTTTGTTGATGTGTCCAAAACCCTTGGCCAATGGCGAAATTTGGCTATAGATCACCAAAATAAGAAAACCCTGCTGCCCACACAGCAGCACCTCCAAAACGAATCTAAAGTGTCAAAGCCGGCACCAAAGGTTCTCTACAAATGAGGAAGAACCGGCCAAAACACTGGAGTAGACCCCAAGTTACTAACTACTCTCACGCCAAGCCTAACACGTTTACTGATAGGTAAACTACTAACTACTAACTACTAGGTAACTACTAACTACTCACTTTTGCAAGGAGTCGGATTAGGTACCCGTTTGGCCCCTGATTAGACCCGCCGGATAAACAGCTACTGAGACGAAGAGAGCTAGAGAACGATACAGAGAGAGACGGACAGCGCAGCGAGACACACAGAAGAGCGACCGAGCGAGCGCGCACGGAAGATCTTGACGACGCGAACGTGATCGTGGTTGCGCGTAGAAATGGGATGATGATTCCAGACGCATCTTTTTCCTCTTACACGGAGCCTTAGTACTCACCTCCGATCATCGCGATCTTCTTCCTCTTCCTCTTTTTTTCTTCTAGCTGACGAGGCTTGCGTTTGTCTTTTGGTAAAATCATTTTGGCAATAATCGATCTCTCCTTTCTTTTGGTGGTGGCATTAGAAGAATTCCATATACGACAACTATGAATACCACCCGGGTAGGTTTTGCTTGGCTGCTCCATTCCTCCTTTCTGTGGAAAGAATAAAGAACAGGAAACAAAACGATAAAAAAAAGAAAGCTCTGGTTGTCCAGTTCTAGGGATGCTTGGATTTGCTCATTTTACGTTTTTTTAGATTGTCAGTTTTGTTAGGGGATGATTTGCTAGTGTGCAAGAATTGGAAGCTCTCTCTCTCTCTCTCTCTCTCTCTCTCTCTCTCTCTCTCTCATTATGTCTTTTGTTGAAGAACAGGAAATTGTGATTTTTTGATGTTGAGTGGTGATGGAACCTTTCTTGTTGCAGAGGAGTGCAGGGGGAGGTCCTCCTCTCAGCCCCTCCATGGCCGGAGCAGGAGCGGGCCAATCTTTTCTTTCCATCTCTGTTACGGATCCTGTAAAGCTTGGCTCTGGAGTGCAAGCCTACATCTCATATCGTGTCAGCACTAAGGTATGCGAGTGTGTGTGTGTGTGTGTGTGTTTCTCTCTCTCTCTATCCTAATCAATGTCTTAAGCACCTTACAGCTGTTCTAGTGTCGAACCTGGTGTTTTCTCCTTATGAAAGGCTGTTTTATGTTCTCCTAGTCTCCTCTGAGCTTTTCTCTTCAAAGTTAGGGTATGAAGCTCCCACGAAAACTGCCGTGCATTCTCTCTCTCTCCCTTGGATCAGATTTCTGCTTTAAATCTATCTGTTGTGCCATACTAATGTACAATGCCTTGCAATCTGTCTGTCTGTCTGTCTCTTCTTCCTGTGAAGCCCATTGTCCATTGCCATTTCAAGGGGTCAGATTTCTGCTTTATTATGTACCATCTGCAGTGCCAATTTGATGCGTTTGTCTGGTGCAATCTTGATCCTTCATGGATTGATTGTTAAGGGCACAGCCATTGAGTCCAGAATGATAGCTTGAGCTCCTAAATAGGTTGTTGTGTATCTTGATTTATGTAGACAAACATGCAAGAATATCGTGGGCCTGAGAAGATTGTCATAAGACGGTTCAGTGATTTTGTCTGGCTGCATGAGCGATTGGCAGAGCGAAATAAAGGGATTGTGATTCCACCACTTCCTGAGAAGAGTGCTGTTGGTATGTCTATGACCCAGTCCTAGAGAACTATTTTGTATATTTGTTTGTAGGGATCACAAATAAGTTCCTTTTTTGTGTTTTTGAGAGGATTCTTTGATTTGCAGAGAAGTTCCGATTCAGTGCAGAGTTCATTGAGGTTCGGCGGCGAGCCTTAGATGTCTTCATGAACCGTATTGCTACACATCCACAATTGCACATGAGTGAGGATCTCAAGAATTTTCTGCAGGCTGATGAGGAGGTCTGGGTATGTGTATCCACTCCCAGGTCCTCTTAAAGCAAGTTAGGGCCATTGGTGATTTTGATACTGAAGTCTAACAAGCAGAAGAAGAGGGCAGAAATGGGAGAGAAAGATAATGTGATTTGACTCACTGAGTATTGGATATTCTACAGATCTGACAGGTGTGATTACTGTGTTCTTGTTCTGACCTAATGACTTTTGAGATGCTTGCCTTGGTTTTTCCAATCACTCCAGGCTATGGAGAGAGCAAGATCTGCAGAGGGCAGTGTTTTCAAGAAGAAACCCAGTGACTTCATGCAGATGTTCAAGGTAATGTCAAGGCATCTTCCTATTTTAGGTGGTATAGATCAATGAACAGGGTACTCAGAACAAGATGTGCTTTGCAGTGTTGTTTGTTGATGGGCTGTCTTGACTTACCTGTTGAACTAGGATGTGCAAATGAAAGTGAGTGACGCGGTGCTTGGAAAGGACAAACCGGTCGAGGAAACAGATCCTGAATATGAGAAGTTGAAACATTATGTTGTTGATCTCGAAGACCATCTAGCAGAGGCACAACGGCAATCTATGAAGCTAGTCAAGCGGCAACGAGGTGCAACTGAATCTCCTTCCTCAGTCACTTCTTCAGCTGCATCAGCCTGACACTTGTCCTTTACGGTGGATCTCTATTGTGGATATGTGTTAGTAGTTGATACCAGTAGCAACATGTATGGTCACTTACGGCTAGAGTCCTTATTCTCACAAAGTAGTGTTTCTGTCCTTTTGTTTGCAGAGCTAGGGCAGGTTTTGTCCGACTTTGGGAAGTCTGTAAAACTTCTAGGCAACTGTGAGGGTGGTTCTCTTGGGAAAGCTTTTGCTGACTTGGGAGGCTGTGCAGATCAACTTTCTTTCAAGCTACAAAATAAGGTTAGGTTCTCTAACCATTACATACTGCTACAAGTGGTTGCAGTAATTGCAGACATTTCTCTGGTTGTCTGCAATGACTGTACCACTTGTCCTCTATGGTGGATCATTGTCATCTATGACAGTCATTGCAGACAACAGGAAGGGTGACTTGTTTCATGGTTTGGTCTTCTGAGGTGGGAACTCCATTCTCTTGGTTTTTGGTGTGACCTTTGGCAGGGACTTGATTTGCTATTGATTTTTGAAGAGCCGCTTAAGGAGTATGTGCGCACTGTGCAAGCCATTAAGGTATGACCAAAAACCATCATTTGAACTCTTTTTTCTTTGGCAAGCTTCTATAGTCATGTGTTCATCATTGATGTTTTGTGCCAGCCATCTTTCTTCAATTTGGTGAGTCATGCATTGTAGGGACTATTATAGATTTAAGCTTGAATAGGTTTTCATCCTATCATATTTTAGCTCTGCAATTGAAGGTCTCACTTGTGGGGGTGCCCCAGGTGGTGATGGCAGACAGAGCACAAGCTTACAGGCAACATCGAGAGCTGACTGAAAGCTCCAAGTTGAAAGAACTCAACCTGTACACTCGTTTGGCCTCTTCTCTTCAGTTTTATGTTTGTCTGCATGAAAAGGGTCCTACGAAAAATATTATCTTTGGGTCTTTGGGTGCTGTTCTTTGTGGAATATGGCAACTCATATATATGGCCACCAAGGTGCAGAAAACTGAGTGCTATGAGTAGTACCTGCAAACGACAAAAACTCTTAGGTTTAGTTCAAGTCATGCTTGTGAGAAAGAACAGTGTCATGTTTAGTTTATTGAGATTTCATTCACATTGGTTGTTGCCCTGGTGTTGCTAGATATATGGTGTAGGGTAAAGCCTGAGGCTGATGGCTTTACTAAGCATTAAGACCTGCTCTGATTTCTTTTTCTTAGTTTCCTGTGATACCCGGCAGGTATTATGTGAAAAGCAAAAAATGGGGGGTGTTTTAGAAAAGTGAACATGTGCCAGAGTGGGCATTCTGTTTTTGAAACGCCCTCCAAACAGTGGAGGAAAAAGTATGATTTGTAACATGCCCCCCCTAATTACACTGAGATAATCAGAGCAGGTCTTTACATGCCCTTATTTTAAAAAAACCCAGTAACAAGTATCCAAATGTTTTTTGGTTGTTGGGGCTGGGTGGGTGGGGAGGAGTATAATCGCTTTTATGTCTCAGTGTATCTTTCTTACTGTTTGTCATATGCTTCTTGGGAGTACAGAGAAAAGCTAAAGCTATTGAGGCCAGACAAGGCAGGAGAGGTGGAGGCAGAGGTCACAGAAGTAAGTTTGGTACAGAAGTGCCATTACTGCTGTATGTTTTCATTGTTTTGTCTGCAATGCCATTGGAGTCCCTTGTCAACATACTGATTGATCTCTCTTCACATATGGCAGATAAAGGCACAAAGTGACGAGGCGAAACTGCGGTATGAAGAGATAGTTAGGCTAATGGAGAAAGAGATGGTACAGTTTCAGGAAGCTAAAACACGTGACTTAGGACTAGTCCTCCATGACTTTGCTTGTGCACAGGCCCAACTGGCATCAGACACTGCTGATGCATGGCGGACTCTCCTTCCTTACCTTGACAACCCACACTTGGGTGAAAGTACAGTACCTGAATCTGGTTGATGACAGTGTCATTAAATAAGCACTAACAGGTCATTTTAGGGGATCTGAAGCTGTACACCAACTTGGTCATGAGGTAATGAGGTTTTCCTCTCGCTGTTGTAGCTTGTAGAAGGTTAGTTATGTTTTAGTTGTAGGCCTTAGGATGATTGTCTTGCCCATTCTCCACCATCCTTGCTCTCTTATGGAGTGATTCAACTGGGTGCTTGGATATCTGCATGTCCTTTTAGAAACAGCCCGTGACTACCTCGAGTTTAATTCTCTGCTTCCTCCTTTGTCCAATGGAAGTTTCCTGAGTTCAAAATGGTTGATGCGTTTTAATACTTCAGGACATGATTAAGTGCATCTTCAGGCAGACTTGAGCCTTTTCCAGCAATCTGTTCATAAGTGCATCTAGCTCAGAAAACATGAGGATTTTTATTATTTGGCAATGGCTTCTAGGTCTTATTTGCAAGCTCTTTATCCAACCAACTTGAGGTATTGGCCTACTGCTATCATCATGTGAGGATGGGTCAAAGCTGTTGCATTTTTCTTTTGAGGCAACACTTTCATTACCAGTTATATATGCAGGGGACTTTATTTTTAGTGTAAAGAGTTGGGTACGTGGTTGCTCAATGGTAGTTAATTTCCAATAAATTGGTGTGCCATCCTTGCTGCAAAATGTTGCCATTCTATGGGTGTTCACCTTGAATTCATTTGCTTGTGTAATTGAGACCGCATTGTTTCTTTGATAAAAGATTGACCTGCATGTGTACTTACTTGGTTTTGACCTGCCTACACAACCAAACTACCTACTCCACACACACATTTATGTATTGTACATGTATACATAGGTGCAATATGTACATAATCTTTATGCCTACAATATATTGTATATGTTAGGAACTAGAATTGAACACCTTGATCCATGTTCAAACTAATGTGCCACCCAACCACCATATGACTTTGTATTGTAATGTGAATTCCCCAAAAACATGTTTATTTTAAGTAATTTTAAATTTAAGAATTTAAATTAGGAATCTTAAATTTCCAATCCAAATTTTGACATGCATTTCTTTTTCTCATTTTAAAAAAATGAAGCAAATGAAATTTCATTTGGATTTTTTTTTTCAATGGTTCATATATATATATATATTAAATAAACATAAAATTTCTCCAATTATTTGAAGGATAATGTTTTTTTTTAAATTTTTAAATTTTAATTTAAACCTACCTATAACATAGATATATATCTATAAATAGCCCTTTCAAAAATCATCTTTGTTATGTTTTACTTTAGTTATGAAAAATAATTTATAGTAATTAGTTAACATAAATAAAATGTAAATGTTATATTCCTCGCATTTTAAACAAGCGTTTTAATTAATAATAATTTTATATGTATATTGAATATTATGTGTTGTTTACATAAAGTATATTGAATTATCTTTTCTTAATTTTTCTTTATTTTATTAAATGAAAACCTACAATAAAAGTTAACATTTTTTTCCAAATTTTATGATAATTTTTAAAAATTTAATCTGGGCTCAAAATTGATTGGGTGTTATTATTAGCCAGAAATTGAGCTTTCAAGTTCCAGAATTTTATACAAAGTGTCTTGTGTATCAGTCAAAGAATTTATACTTGGGCTCCATGCTGCTCCACACTATCAATGATATGAAAGGATAAGAAAAATGAGTTGGACTCAGATTGAATTGAATTGAATTGATTGAAGTCAATTCAATTCAATTGAAGAGAAATGAGATGCAAAGTGCTGCATGAAATATTGAAAATCTGATTTTGGAGTTGTTGGAAGCTTTACTTTATCTTCTCTTTTGGTTCAGATGACTTAGGGGAGTTAGGTAAGATTTAGTTTTTTTACCATACCTACGACTCATGTTCAACACAGATTAATTCTGAAGAGGACCTGCCAAAAAATAAAATAAAATCTAAGCTCAATTTGTCAGAATTCTAATTCTAATTTAACCATTTCAAAACATAAGATAAAAACCTTGAACCTTACCTGTGGACTTAGCAAAATTAAAAACTATTGTTGAAATTCTAAAATATTCAGATTGGGGCTGTTGAATTTCTTGAAAATTTAATTATTTCGTGAAGATTTCCCAAACACAAGTTGTTGTAGTTACACCATCTTCTTCATGAGATTGAGATCTTCAGTATGGAACAAAGTTACGAGAACAATTTGAAATGGAGTTATTTGGTGGTGTTGCATCATGTACCATGTTTCATGTTTCTGATTTGTGAGCGGATGCTGATTTCCAAGATTGACACTTTATGAGAAGCAAAAAAGAAGACATTGATGATTTTGACACTCTCAGAAATTAAGATTATTGGTGAGTATTTGGGCTGCAATCGCGTGAATGAGTATGTGCTCTAAACATAAAAGTGTTGAAGATAATTTTCCTGCAAAAGGAGTTGGGGGGAAAGATGCTTATTTTTAAAAGGATATATTGAAGATGGTCTGGCTACTTGTTGAAGCATTTTTTGGGACTTTTGTAGAGTAGGGTGGAAACTTGGGTTATTTTTGTGGTGTTGAAACAAGGGGTGTGTCACACTGTGGCCTTGCCATTTACATTAAAAAGGGTATCTTAAGGCAAAAGAAGAATTATGAAAACTCAAATATTTCAACATGCAAAAATATAATCTTCAAAAAAGTTCTCCAGAAGATACCAAAATTGGTTAAGTTATTATAACTCTATAACTAATCTCAAGTTTCTGCACAAGCCAAAATATCATCTTTCAAAAATCCTCATGTAAAAATAGACCTATTACTATTACCTAGGGGCCAAAATCCCTTAAGCTACTATACTCTATAATGAATCTAAACACAATATCCTTGCCTTGGTAGGCAAGGCCAACAAATGCTTTTGGAAGCATTTTGGGAGCTTTCTAATGTAGGGCAGAACTTTGTGATGCACTTTTTAATGCATTTGGTGTTGAGAGAAAAGCTTTTGTGGCATTTGGGGTCTTTTGTAATGTAGGGCAGAACCTCGAAAGAATTTTGTAGTGTGGTTGGTGTTGAGATAGGGGCTCTGGAAGCATTTGGGGACCTCTGTAATGTAGTGCATAACCTTGAAAGAATTTTGTTGTGAACCATATAGTATTATATTTTGTTGATTGAGTAAGAGACAAAAAAAAAAAACCAATTTGAGAATTCAATTAAAAAAATTAAATTGAATGAACTAAAATGAAATGTATTGAAAATCTGCAAAACTTTGGGTATGAAATTGTTTGTACCAAAAATCTAAAAACTTAGTGTTTAAAATTTTAATATTTTTGATTGTTTGTACTAAAAATTTGAAAACTCAGAAATTCAATGTTTAATAACTTATTGGTCTAAAATTGTTTGTCAACTCCATAGGTTGTCCAAAGCTTTTTCATTGTGTATTTTTTGAATATAATCATGTGATTGTTAAAAAATAAATTGCTTTGCAACTTAAACTTATTTATGAATAAGTTTATTGAAAGATGGGTTATGGTGATGTTAAGCTTCATCTTTGACCAAAGGAGCTGAATGGGAAAGGTAATGTCTAATGTTCAAGGTGGCCAACTAATGTTGATGTTGTGACTACTTAGGTTTCCCATACTTCTAGCTTTGATACCAATGTTCCCTCCTTTGTAATTATTCATTGTTTTGCAATAAAAAATAGCAATTAATAAATCTATTCAAATTAACACAAGATCTTGTTTGCAAACAAGGTTTTCATTTAATCTATTCTGTTCACCATGATTGCATAATTATGGTCCTTATAGAAGAGAAGGTCAATAATGTATGATGATGAGATAGATTTGTATACTTGGTTTGAAAGGCAAATTTGTTGTCTAAGACATAAGCTTTTCACAATTATCAATGCATTCACAACAAAATAAATTGACAACAAAAAATTAGATGATTGTTCTTGCATCTTAAATGAGTATAAAATAACATTTTTCCTTACACTAAGATTCAAAACAATTTCCAAGAATGAAACACCATTTGCAAGTCTACAATTTTATGTGTTAAGTTTGGCATTGTCTAGTGTCTATGCTTGTAAATGTGTTTGAATTCATTTCACAATGTCAACTCCACATGTTAATCTCTTGGCCATTAGTTCAATCATTTTTTCTTCAAAGGTTGTATGTTTTACTAGGGGTAGAAAGACATCTATTTCAAACTCTTCCAAGAAGGTAACAACAAGAGTAATATCTTGTTTTGACAATTTTTGTGCATTAATTGATGATTTGATGAAATCAATTGTAGGTCCAATTTTCTTTTTAACCTTCATCACAATGTCATCATTGAAAACACCATAAACAAAAGCCAAACACATTTAGATTTCCACCAAATTACACCTTGATGTTCATAATAAGTCTAATTGAGCTAAAGATTGCACCATGATGTTCATAATGATTCCACCAAAACTAAGGAAACACATGTTAGACAAGTTGGTGAAATATTTTTATTATCACTAGAATGATGATCATGACCTCATAAATCAATAATCATGACAAAGTTCCAAGTAGTGAATTCATTTTTTTTTTTTTAATTTTAAAAATTTGAAATTTACTTGTCAATAAACATACACAAGAAACAAGATTTAAAAAAGATCCTCCACCATGCCATTTGAAGAAGCTTCCAAAGGAGTTATGTACCCCAACATTATTGTTTCTTCTTTTACGATACTTGGGAAAATTTCTTTATTCACAAAAACACTACACCTTTACACCTCCAATCCAACACCATGATGAAAAGCTTTGTAGTTCAAAAAATCATGAACCATAATTATGCACAAAGCTTCCTTTGCATGTTTCTTCAAACAAAAATTGATCTCTTCCAACATTTGAACACCACAATTAAATTTTTTCCTTCTATCAATCTTAGCTTTAGCTCCTCCTCCTTTCCACATGTATATCTTTTTTTTTCTTACTTTCCCCTCCCTTTGACATGGATGTTGCGATCACATTTTTATTTCAAAACCATGAGATAATTGACAATAGGTTTTAGTAAGGTGAGTTTACAAGTTTGGTTGAGGAAGGCATGTCATAATATGTACGAGGAATGTACTTATGAAACCATTTTTAAAAACTTTAATGAGGTAGGAATTATGTCTTAATTTTGACAAAGTGCATCCAAATCTTCACTTTCAAAAACTCATTATGTGTGCAATTTTTGACCATTTATTTTCAAAGTGGGTCCCCTCCTAAGGCTTTCAAAAATAAAGGGTTAGAAATGGTGTACATATTACAATTTCTAAGTTTGTGAAAAAGTGTTGTGAGTCCTCCCTAGAATTTTGTACCACTTCCAAAACTTGTTTACAATTAATCTTAAGTTTTACTTTTTCAATGGAAAATATGATTTGCTAAAAGTTCATTTTTAGATCATTTTAATTTTAAGTTCATTTGTCATGACAAATATAATCCATATCATTTTTTGTTAAGTAGAATGTGATAGGTTTAACATACTCACTTGTGTAAATTATAATCTTAAATCTAACAGGACACAATTTTGTGACAAGTATAAGGTATGCTTTCACAATATGTGTTACACAAAATTTAACAAATCACAAAGACTATGACAAGTTTAAAGTATGCATTTGTGCTAAATATAATTAAGAAGACTCCATGATTGTGTCAGATATTTATATTTTGTTCACATCCAATTTCATGTGGTGGGGGTCAAAGCTTGTTCATGTCCAAAACCCTTTTGATTCTCCAATCTCTTTCAAGGACTTAACATGGGAAATGAAGACCAAAAAAAATGATTTAGAAGATAAATTGCAATGATGTGTATGCATACATTTTTCAAAATGGGTTGTTGATTTCACTGATCAGCAAGGGTATGAGGAAAGCAATGGGATGCAATGGAACATCTCAAAAAAATTGGTTGGAAAAAATGAAATTAGACAACTATTTATGCCAAATACAATTTCATCTATAGTTTAATTTTTTTGAAAAGATGGTACCTATAACTTGAAATTTCTATCTTGTGTATTCTAACTAACCTATAGAATTGAACTAATAATAATAGTAAATTAATTGGTCTTTGTTTCTAACATTTTTTTCTTTTTGAGTATATTTCAATCTACTTAACAAGTATACCTATTTCCTTTCCCATTAGGCAAGCCTAGAAAAAAACTTCTTCACACTCTAGAAATAGGCCAAGGACCTATTTAGACCAATAAATATTTAACCCATATTAAATATAATATTTTATTAGCCTAATTAAATTATACATGTTTGTCCTATTTTTAAAATCTCACACACCCCTCATCGACAACATTTTTTAGAGTTTTTTTTTGGATAGGTGATGTGTTCTAAACTTTCAAACAAAATGTTTAAAAAATGCTTTGAAATTCACAACCCAAAGATTCAAAGCCTCATGCAAACTAAAATTACATTTAGGAGATGTGGAGATCAAAGAAGCTCAAGAAAGAGACTTTTGGGGCCAAAATAAACCAACCCCAAAAATGAAAATGAAGAACAAAGAAATGTTTGGTTAATCTAAAAGCAATAAAAATTCAATGCCTATGAAATTGTTCCATGTGGTATATAACATTTCAAATTCAACACCACATCAAAAGTTCATGCAATTAGAAGCTAGATTAACAAAACACACATTGAAATTTACAAAAGATGAAATTACATATGAAACGAAAAAATGGTTCTCACTAACCTAGTATTTCGCCTTGTCAAAATAAAAAATATGCACCCATAGAGAAAGAAAACATGGACAACACATAAAACAACAAAAGATTTGGACTAGCTTATTATGTTGCCTTGTGAAAAATGAAAGTATGCACCTAAATAGAAATTAGAACAAGGACAACACAACAAGTAGGACCTAAGTTTTCCTCTACAAATCTTGGAATGAAGATGACAACTTGTGAACATGGCTTGCACATGTGATAGCAACTTGCAAGCAATATTAGTAGTTCTAAGTGAATGTCGTCAAATGGTGTTGGCACTTGTAAGGATAGGCGATGGCACAAGTGTTGGCAAGCAATGATGTGAGTGTTGGTAGGTGATTGGAAGTTTTGTACTACATGTAATTTTGCAAGTGATGGTGAAACCAAGAAGCGTGAATGTTGGCAAGTGATTGGGAGTTTTATGCATGCAACTTCATGATCAATGGTGAAATTGTGAAACATGCATATTGACAAGCAATTGGGAGTTTATGCATGTACAATGGAAATGGGAAAGCATGAGTAATAGTCGAAATGGGAAGTGCAAAAATCAAAATTGAAAAATGGTAGTTGCTATGGACCTTAAACATGTGATGTATATCTTAGGTAGTTTACAACCTTAGACTAGATTGTGAACCTTATATGTAGTTTAGAGTCCTACATATTGCCTTAATCTGATACATATTCATCCACATTGTTGTTCATTTAGTGTTGGTACCAATTTAAGTGTTGATTCACCTAAAGTTTTTTCTCCCTTCCTCTCCAAACTATCATGGAAATGAACAAATTTTCCTCCTTCCAAAGAGAATCGACAAGTAAAAATAAAAGAGGCACATGGTTGCAATGGGTAACATATCCATTAAGAGACAACATATTATTTTTGGAAAACATTGAAGTTAATAACAATTTAGGTTACATCCATACCATCATCTTAAAGAAAGTTGTCATCTCCACATTAATTAAACATTGAACAAAATTTTTATCCCTAAATCCTGCATAAATGCGTAGTTTTTTCCTTGTGAGTAGAACCAACAAAAATGGTTGTTGTTTGTGGGCCATGCTATGTTTGTAAAGGTCAATCATGATGTGAATACTCATGAAAGAAAAACAAGGAAAGGAAATGGTCATTTAGTTAAAAATATTGTAGAACTTTTGATTGTAGTAATTAAATTGCACATAGTCAAGCAATTGATTATTTGAAATTTGTGATAGTTTTTTATTTTTAGTTTTGCATGTATGTTCACAACATATTTTTTTATTCAATGAAAACATTGAAAACATTTCTATTATCATTATTGGACATTACAAGCATATGAACATTTTCTATTCAAACATAAAGAATTTGCATAGTGTGTAACTAATTACATGGTATTAAAAATATTAAAACACAAATACCAACATTTTTATCCAGTTAAAGTTAAGTTGGGATAATTATTTTTAAAAAATGATGTAAATATTGAATATTGCAATCTTGGGTTAGCTTCCACATTCACAAGAAAAATAATTAATTAAAAATAATAATTGATTTAGTTTCAAATTTGATTTTTTTTTTCATAATCTATAAAGGTGAAAATCCACCTAAAACAAAAAAGACTTAGTTTTTATTATAATAATCTTTAAATATATTTTAATCCCATCAAAACAAATGAGTCAAAAAGTGTCAAATATTTCATAAATACCATATTTTAAACCATTACAATTTTATATTCCATCATAATCATTCATAAATGTGTTTTTACATGGTAAAAACATACTAGATAAAAGTATAGAAATGGGATGTGACACTATGATGGGATTTTGGTACACCTTAAAATATTTTGACCAACCATCATATTGTTATATGAGGAGTGAAATGATGGTTTTCCACACCTTAACTTCATATTTTCATGAAATTTTATTTCACTATTTTTAGGATTATTTAATAATAAAATTGACCCTAAGGTATAGTGAATAATAGATAAATATATTGATGGCTGTATGATTAATTATGCAAGTTTTTCAAATATTGAACATATAATGACCTTTATGATTGAAATATAATTTTTTTTCATGTTTCAAAAGATTCACAAAACATGTTGAAAAATGGAATTGCAAATAAATTTCATAGAAGAAATCATTTTAGATTTATTCCTAGACTTGTATTTAGTTTTACAAAACCTTGAAATCCTTGCTTTACTTATTCAATATGACTTTAGTACGTATATAGTTTTTGAACTTTCATATAGTCATATATTCATACATAAACATTCATATTTTAATATATTGAATGAAAAATCACAATCAATTGTATGCTTATCTATAATGACATTTTCACATTAGTAAAAGTTACAAAGTGATTATGATCAATTTCCAATTATGTCAATGTCAATTGATGTCCAAATAAATATTCATAATTTATGCAATGCTTTACAATCTTACTATTTGTACTAATGAAACATAGTGCAAATATTAAAAATAATAATTTAAATAACTTCATTTTGAATATTGGTACTAATCCACAAAACATGTTTAATATTCATGTTATTAACATGTTTATGAAAACTACCCATTTTATTTATAATTCACAAAACCTATAACGTTTAGATCCTTGATACTCTACTTTTAATCTAAAATCTTTATAATGGACTTTTTGGGAAACAATACGTTCAAACATTTAAAATACAATCATTTCACATTCAAATGTGAATCATGATCATGGGATTTTCAATTTCATGAGGTAGATGGATTGGCGATTGGCGATCCTCCACAAGAGGACTTAGCCAAATTTGGTTACAAGTAAGTAGACAAATAATGTTCTTTTGAAACCTTGGTATATATTGTGACTTGCAAGGACCTATAGTCTAAATATGGCAAACTCAACATTTGTTTTTACTAAAAATGTGATGAATTTGGGGATTTTTTTTCCCTCAAAAACATACTTTGTAATTGTGGAAGCCCCTTTTTTTGTCATAAAATTTATTAAAAAAAAAAAAAAAAAAAAAAAAAAAAAAAAAAAAACTAGTTGTGACCATTCATGTTATTGTACATGAACTTACACATCTAGAGGTGCTCAATCCCAAGTTCTTGTCCTTTGATTTTAAACAACACAATTTACAAATGGAAATACAATTGTTTGTGAATAAAAATCATAGACCTTTGTTAATTAGCACAGGATACCCAATCAGTCTCATGAGATTTTTATTTATTTTAAAATTTAATTTTTTTAAAATAAAATAAAATAGAATATAAATAAATAAATAAATAAATAAATAAATAAAACGGCCAAGTGCTTTATATTAAAGCCTTTGGCTGCAAGTTTCACCAAAATTGGGCCTATACTCAGCTTTGCCTTGCATGGGCCCTTATTCCATTAAAGCCCACGGTCTCGAGCTTTACCCCATAGTTATAAAATTTGACCAATAGTTAATTAACGCACTTTCTTTCAGCTCCAAAGTTTGTGGGAGTCTAGGCTTCTGAGCTAAAGTGAACCAGCATCCACCAGTGCACCATCCATTGGATGATGTCAACTATTCCTCAGTTGTGGATGAACCTCAACTGAGTTAATATTTTGGTTTCACCTTGGTTAACCACTTCTGTAGGAAATAGGTCTCGGATACATAGGTAGATAGGTAGGAAATAGGTCTCGGATACATAGGTAGATAGGTAGGAAAATAGGTAACCACTCGTTAAGTAAGTAGATGGTTTATACCATAGGTCATAGGTAAGGGATGTTTTTACTACCTACCCACTAACTAATTACCTGTTTGTGGGGTTGTTAGTAGATAGGTAGTAACAAAAAAAAGTACTGAGCTAACCACCATGGTTAGCTAGGTAACCTGGAACCCAACAGAAAACTGTTCCCTAAACCACTTATCATTCATCCTTCATGGTCTCTGGTGAAATTAGGGTTTTTGTGGCCTAGCTGAACTTTTCAATCAGTTTTCCCACCCAAAGGACAATAGGAGAGAGAGACCCTACATTTTCATACACCAGCTAGGGCACAAAACCCTAATTTTCACCAGGGAAATTAGGGTTTTTGTGCCTTAGCTGAACTTTTCAATCAGTTTTCCCACCCAAAGGACAATAGGAGAGAGAGACCCTACATTTTCATACACCAACTAGGGCACAAAAACCCTAATTTCACCAGTGAAATTAGGGTTTTTGTGGCCTAGCTGAACTTTTCAATCAGTTTTCCCACCCAAAGGACAATAGGAGAGAGAGACCCTACATTTTCATACACCAACTAGGGCACAAAAACCCTAATTTCACCAGTGAAATTAGGGTTTTTGTGGCCTAGCTGAACTTTTCAATCAGTTTTCCCACCAAAGGACAATAGGAGAGAGAAACCCTACATTTTCATACACCAGCTAGGGCACAAAAACCCTAATTCACCAGAGAAATTAGGGTTTTTGTGCTCTAGCTGAACTTCACAGAGAAGACAACCAAGTTTTTTGAATTTTGTACACACACACAAAAAACTTGAATCTCCCTCCCAAAATGTATGTATAATTTAAACCCTAAACCCTAAACCCACTCTCTCTCTCTACGTGTATATTTTTTACTACTACTGTTCCAGGCTATAATACTATTTAAGGTGCATTCACACTTGCTGTTAGGGTTTCTAGTTTTGAGTCCACTAACACCCATCCATGCTAGTCGTTTACGACTTACCTTATTTATTTATCATGAAGATTTTTTTATATTAAGCTAACCCTTGCTTTCACATTAAACTATCGGCCATTTAACATTGGGTGCTCCACCTAGGATGCCACCTAGATTTTCAGTTAACACTAGACTTTAACATCAAGTGTGAATGCACCATAACTAGACCTAAGGTATTAAGTGTTTCTTTAAAAATGATTTTTTAGCCCATGATACCCAGCGGATACCTATCAGGTATCAAGGGAAAAAATTAATCTTTTTTTCTGCTGGTGCTTTACATTGGGATAACACCCTTTGAGGTATCCACTGGGTACCATGAGATTTTTTAATTTATTATTATTATTATTATTATTATTATTCTGCTGATCTTTTATAACTAATTATTCAAAATAATTTATTCAAATATAATTTAGACATATTAATATTTTGACCTTATGTTAATCGATCATCACAAGGCCCTTGAGCATGAGTATAAGGGCCTGGAAATCCGTAAGGCCTGATGAGTTCTTACAATTGGAAATCCATAAGGTCAGAGTTTTAAAAATTGCACCCTTTGAGCTACTCACCGAACATAAAAGACCTGGTAAAACAACTATGGTTAATTTGAGAAAGGAGAGGAGGCACCTTATGTGCATGGTCCCATCCTCCAAATTGCATTACGAGATGTTCAAGCCATGTTATCCCAGGGTGTCCACTTTCATGTTCCACCTTTTGAGAGCCTAGTGGTTCGAAATTATCTTAGTTGGAGGGTTTTTTTGTGATGGATCACTTACATGAGCCTTCGAATATTGTATGAGCATGTTTTTGCTCATGTGTAAGTTTAGGGGTAGGCGCTTATTTCGTAGTTCATTTTACCACACTAGCATTTTGTTGATCATCAGCCCATTTTTTCTATAGCATTACATATTTGTCTTGGTTTATCACATCTTACAATCGCACATCTTTCACAGTGTTAGTGTGGTCATACCATTGACAATTAAGGTACTCATTTGTTTTAATGCCCCTATGAGAATGAACATATAGTAGTAACACACAACACATTTCAAAATATTGTTGTAGCCATTGCTTTGGAAAATGAAGCACATATTCAAAGGGAGGTCTCCCACCTTTTCCTTCATCACACTTGATGACAAATGAATATTCTTATTACTAGAGACGATTTTCGTACTTTGATAGACATTGTCATAGTTGACCAAACTTGCATAGATATGGGGCAACGAGCATCAACAACTATAACACATGTAGTGACGATGATTACTTAAGAAAAAAACATGATCTTACATTGAATGCGCACTAGACTACAATTTCATTCCCTTTGCTATTGAGATGTATGAATGCTTTCATTTTCATTTTGATTCATTTATAATCCCTTATGCATAAACCACTATTGTGCACCATTAATGGTCTTTTTTAGTCCCTTCAATGCTCATTTCTCACTATCGCTAGTGAATGTCCATAGTTGTGCAATGCGTGCAAGCCATAACGATTCTTTAGTAAGGTGTTACACTTTATCTAGGTTTTTCATCTCTTCCACACTTCATAGCTATTTCACCTATGTCATTAGTCAATTTTTGACAAATGACTATTTTCTTGTCTTAGGTCTTCTTTGTTATTGTTGATCGTCATTTTGTAGCCTTGGTTCCTATTTGCATAGGGTTTTTCTTTCCTTATTTTTCGTTGATTATTTGCTTTCGTTTTTAAAAAAAAACTTTGGGTTGTGTTTACTTGTGCTCTCATTTACCTTGTACTTTTGATGGATGGATTCTCATCCTTGATTTTTATATAAAAAGATTTTCTCTTTCTCTTATGCACATGGTCACATCCTCCATTCCCAACAATAATGCACCCTCAATATACTTGCTCAAATACTTTTAGTACGGTTGGAGGGTGCCTAATTGTGCATAATTTGATTGTGCATAGACATGAGCATTACATTTTTCAAAATGCTTACTCTTGTTTTTTCCGGCAATACCCAACGGGTAGCACGAGAATTAATTAAATCATTTTTTGGGAGCAAGTTTTAATAATGCTTGATAAAGCCCTTGAAAGTGAGCTTTACTACCCGATTCAGGCTTGCACTCGGTTCTGCCTCACATATGGGGGGCTCTTTTAACCTACAATATAAAAATTGTACCAATTCTTCATGAAGTTGTAATATTGCGAGAGATGTGTTGGGAAGTGTGCCATGTTCCAAAATATTGATGATGGGCCAATTGAATCGCTCCTTCTGAAAAAAAAAAAAGAAAAAAAAAAAGGGGTGCCCAGGGCCTTGGTTCTTTTTCTTTTGATTTCCTATATAATCAGCCCAAAGGAGGAGATAGTAACATTTTTATTTTGTAATTGTCCTGAGCTTGATTAGTTTTTGGTGATGGGCCAATCAAAGATACTCATCGCAAAAAAATGAAATTAAAAAAAATAGAACCTTGGGGTTCTCACAAATTGGAATCTATATTAACCAATTCTCAAATAAGGAGGCATGCAAAAATGTCTTTTCAGATTTGTCCTTAAATTTTTTTTTAATCTTTAGAAACATCATATTCAAAAACCAATAAATTTCAATATTTTCTCAACCAAATTGTATCTCATTTTTCTTGAATTGAATCTTATTTCAATTGTTGAATTGAATTTAGTTTGAATTTCCTTTTTAAAAAGGAAATTCAAACTCAATGCAATTAAAATTACATGCAAAGTCATTCAAATATTTTTAGTTGAATGGAACTTAATTTACACAAAAATGAGTTCATGTTTTTCATGAATTGATTAGTTGATCATTGCTACCTATATAAGCAACCCAAAGCAAGGAGACAAAATACAAGTACCTATTTGTTTTGGGACTACCAAAAGCTTGACTATTTAAATTTTTTTGGGTTGCAATAGTTAGGCTAATCAATGATGCCCATGACAAAAGAGCAAAAAAATTGAACTTAAAGGGGGTCCCCCACAACCAAATTAATATGAATCATATTGTACTATACGAAATACGTATATACAATGTACGTATATTCTTGAGTACATGGACTGGTTGTCCGCTGCTACGGTTACACCACGGGTACCCGCGATGTCCGGCACCGGGTGTAAGGAGACAGGGAGAGGTTGGGGGCGGAGGGGAAGAGAAGCCGGGAACGACGCAAGACGAGAGAGAGAGAGAGAGAGAAGCTCTTGAAAGCTCGCGCATGTTCTCATGTCCTTTGGAATCCTTGTATATGTCTCGTTATCTCGGTTATTGTGGAGTAGCGGGAATATGTCTTTTTTTTTTCGTGAGGAGGAGCCGTTTTGAAGAAGTACTCCTCCTCCCAGTATGAAGCACGCGTGAAGGAAGAAAGGAAGGAAGGAAGGAAGAAGAAGAAGAAGAAGAAGAAAAACAAGAGGCAGGTGTTGAAGTTACGGAATTGGGTGGCGTTCGTTTGCTGAATCCGCAAGGCGTTTTGAGGATTTTCTTTGGGGCTAGTGTGAGAGCGGTCTCGAGAGCGATAGCAACATGTTCTACTCACAGCTCATATTGGCTAAGAAGGGGCCTCTGGGCACAATATGGATTGCTGCGCACTTGGAGCGCAAGCTCCGCAAAAACCAGGTTACTGAAACGAATATCAGCGTTTCTGTTGGTGAGTGTTCTCTTCTCTTCATTAAGCAAGACTCGATTGCTGCAACTATTTTAGGGTTTTTGGATGCCCTGAAACTGCGTGCGGAATACTACAAGTCGTAGGGAAAGGAGGTTCTTCTGAATATGGCTCCAGAGACATCTCGTTTCCGTTGAAACTTGAAACCCTAATGAAAACAAGCAGAAGATGTTGTTTCTGGCAGGAGTAGGGTTTGTCTGTGTGTGAGGGAGGGGGTTTACTGACTTTGGAGTGTGGATTGTTGGACTGGCAGACTCTATCTTGTTTCCAGAGGCACCCATAGCCCTAAGGTTGTCGGGCCATTTGTTGCTTGGAGTCGTGCGGATTTATTCCCGGAAAGTGAATTACTTATTCCATGACTGCAGTGAGGCTCTCACCAAAATCAAGCAGGCATTTCACTCAGGGGTTGTTGATCTTCCCCCTGAAGCAGCAACTGCACCTTTCAATGCTATCACTTTGCCAGAGAATTTTGACCTCGATGAGCTTGAGCCACTTCCTGACCGCGAAAGTGCGATGCTCCTGTCCAATGGGTATGGTACTTCGAGGGTTTTTTGGTTTCATATTTCATGCATTTCAGACCCTCTTTCAGTTTCTTAGAGTCTTTACTCTATGTCCAGTTAACTGATGCTTCTACTGTTGGCTGGCAGAGCTGCTGAGCATCATGTTACAACTCGTGAGCAAATCACACTCCAAGACCCAATGGACGATAATATTTATTTTGGTTCCCAGTTTGGGCTTGATGGTACATTCCTCTCTTTCACAATTGCCTGTAGTTAAAGCATTAAGCAAACAAGAAATCACTGAATCTCAGAGTAAGTTCTACCACATGGTTGTAGCAGCCAAGGAAGAAGGTGCAGCCAGTAGTGTGAAAGATTTCATTTTCAAGCTTTTCATATGCTTTTGGTAAGTACATTGTAAGGAATCTCACAGGCCTGGCCTGTTGTGTGCACATGCAGAGAGATTTCCAGAGAGTGATGTGCCACGTATGGGTTTTGATTTTGATGAGGTGGGTTGCTCTCATTCTTGACCCTATAACTGTTAGAAAGCACTTTTCAGAAACTCCTATTGTATGATACCATAATTGCCTATCATTACTTAAGCATACAGAAATATAGCAACTAGAGGTTTCAGCTTCTAAGGATTTCGTCAGCAATCAAAAATCCTCTCGAAAGAGTTCAACAGATCTCAATTGAATGCTCACAGGATGTCTTTCAAAGATCTGGAGCCAATGATAACCATGCCAGGGGCTGATGAAGGCGGGTTTGATGCTCTTGACTTCCCACTACAATATTGATGTGGAGCATGACTGACTCTCAAATATTTACCTTCTGTCTCATGACTGCTGAACTCCAAATTTAAATTTAAAGCGACGAATTGCATCCAAAAATCTTCACCATAGTCTTAATTTGTTGCTTTCTTCACCGGTGGGTTACTAACTTCACGTCTGTGGTGTATTTCTTCTGCTGATTGGGATCCCTAATGATATTGCTTAATGTGTGGCATATTGTGCAGGAGGAATTGGAAAAGGCAAAGGTTCAGGAGCCGAGCCCTAAAGAAATCACCCTCCAAGAAGAGTATGCTAGAACTCTAAGATGACTTAAGTCTTCTGAATCTCACATGTGCTTTATGGATAGTGTTTCTTGCATCAAGGCTGATCATTAGAAGGGAATGTTCTAATATGGGTTGTATCATGGTACAGTGTGCTGCCATCACTGGTGCATGATCAAGCTATGGACTATGACCGGATTGATCAGATGGATGCCATGGACATGGATCCAATGACTCCAGCCCCACCAACTATGATGGACCTTGACCTTGAAAATCCTGATATTCAAGTGGAACATTTTGATGAACCTGATCACTTGGCCCCTATGATGGGAGCCCATGATCAGTTAGAACCAGCTATAGACATGGTCGATGTGGTGGAATCCACTCTGGATGAGCCCAGTTTGGAGAAGCCTGCTGATGAAGGACTTGGTGGTGAAGAACCTACTGTTAATGAGGTTGGCATTGAAGAGCCTGTGGTTGAGGAGCTTGTTGCAGAAGATGTCGTGGAAGAACGGGTTGTCACAGAGGGGATGATGGAAGAGCCTGTTATCACAGTACCTGATGAGTTGGTCCCCATTGTTGAAGTTGTTGCTGCTGAGCAATCAAAGCCTGATTCACCAGCACGCCCCTTTGACTTTGATCAGGAAGAAGTTCCCGATGCTGAGACTTTGCGATCAGCAGTGGAGCCACAAACTGAGCAGGAGCCCAATGTTCTCGACCTTGACAAGAACATGCTGATTGTGGAGTCTGAACTGGACAGGTACCGTTGACTACATGAGATTTCTTTCTTTTCTGTTCACAGTGGGTTTGTTGCAGAGTGGATTGAAAATCTGGTGCTGTGTCAGAAACAGACCCTTAGCAATGGAGGACGATGTGGTGATGGAGGAAAGGGAGCTATTAGTGGAAGAGTCAATTATGGAGGTATCAAGAGAGGAAGCCCCTAGCTCTGTGAAAGCTCCAAATATGGATGATGACCTTCCAGCAGATGACGATGTGTTGGCCATTTTGCTCGGTATGTTTTGACCATCCACAAGCAGTCCAAAATCATCTGTCATTTAGTTTATGCTTTTCTCCACAATTCTGGGGCATTGAGAAAAGCAGGGGTCTTAGTGGGCCTTTCTGCTTCTATTTCCCTGTCAGTTGTTTAGTGCTTGCTATCTGACTATGATGTGGTGTGATGACAGGAGGGAGGGGAACACCAGCACTGGGAGTTATTCCAACCCCTACAGAGGCAGTAGTGCCAGCACAGAAGTGGAAACGTGCTCCAAAACCTGCACTGAGGAAGAGGAAGCCAGTTCTTGACATGGCAATTGCAGTGCCTGGAGAGTGAGTTTGCATCCCTGAGTTTCAAATTTGAAGTTTGTATCCAGTTTCTGTCTTATGCTGATGGTTTCTAAGTACTTATCTCATATGCTTCGATCAGCCAGCACTTATTCTTACAAACTCTGCCTCATAATGTGAATATTCTGAATTGTTGGGTATCTTGAGTGGAACAGCCTTCAGACAATATGCTGGGCTTCTGAAGTGAAGAATGGATGTGCAGAGTGATGAGGGAGCAGTTGGCCAACACAGACAACATCCGTCGAGTTCGCAAGAAGGCACCATGCACACGCCATGAGCTCTGGGAGGTGCAAAAGCAGTCTTTGGGACACCTGATGTTCTGTGAACCCTCACTCCCCGGTATATGTCTTTGCCTTTGCGGATATGTTTTGTTGTACAATTTCTGGGCCAAAGCTAAATTACTGATCCTTTTTTATTTTTCTAATTCAGGTGTGTGTGCGGAGTTACATGAGCTTTATGAGCGCATGCTGGTCAGTGGAGAGATAGCCCTCCCATCTGCTGATTCTGCACATGCAATGACACCTGAATCTGAGAAAGTACCTCAGACTCCCCAAATTGATAGCCTTCCCAAGGACCCCAAGGAAGAGGAGCCGAAACATGAGGGGAGGGAGGAGGAAACCAGAGAGGATGAGCCCGAAGATGAGAGAAGAGCAATAGAGCCAGAACCACAACCTGATGCTCAAGAGGTTGCACATGTGCAAGCATCTTTAGATCCTGATGGTGGTGAGTTTGTTTGTTGCTCACTCCTTTGGCTTCTTATAAAACAAAGCTGATTCCATCATGTCTTTTGGTAAGTTTGTGAACATGTTTCAGACCCATTTCCTGGGAATTTGTCTATTGTTGGTAGGTGCAAGTGCTGTCCATTACTTACTTGTAAATGGAGCTGGTTCAGGTGAAGTTTATGTAAATGAGACAGTAAGAACTCCTCAACTGCAAGAACCAGTAGTCAGTGACCAAGACTTGATACAAGACTTTACGAGAGACACAGCTGCAGATTCAGTGAAGGCATCAGGTATGGCTGCTGGGCAACCAGTTGAGGAGATTCCTGTGCAGATTGTCATGGCACGTACAGAAACTGCTGAAGGTGACCATGACTCCTATCCATATATCTTAACACTCTGCAGGCAAAGGATTTGACAATGCCAATTTTTCATTTGTTCCTCTCAAAGAAATTCATGCTTGTCTATACTAACTTGTTCATATCTGGTGGATTATTTTACAGGACTGGCAAGCATGGAGAATGCAGTCCAGTTTCCTGAAGATGAAGCCTTGGGTTTCTCTCCAACACCAACACCAGTTGAAACAGACCTACAGTTAGAGGGAAATGAAGAAATGAACTTGCAAGAGATCAAGGAAACACTACAGTTAGAGGGAAATGCAGAAATGAACGTGCAAGAGATCAAGGAAACACTATGGTTAGAGGGAAATGCAGAAATGAATGTGCAAGAGATCAAGGAAACACAGATGAATGAAGGTGTGCAACCAATGGAACCATTGTTGCTCACAGAGGTCCAGAACGAGACTTTAGGTGCTGCTGTGAGAGAAGCTGACACACAGCTTGAGGCAGCAAATGAGGCAGCAGTGGCGGTAGTGGCGGAAGCTACAATTACTGGGCTAGATGCTGATGGCGTGGTCTTTGAACTTAAGGAAGACCTCAACAATGAAGTAAGTTGGAACTGCTTGCCAATCACTGCCTGTAGAGGTGTCTGATATATTGCCTGCTTGAAGACGCAAAATGCTTCACAACTTGGCTTTGATTTCCAAAGATTAAAGATTGGTTCGAGCTCTCAACTCATTGGTTTGACTTTACCAGATGGGCTACCTTTCCAGAATTTTTGTAAGAAGTGAACTTAGAACCTCTGAAGTTCTGAATCTGTACAGTGATATGGTTGTCTGGTATCAAACAGGAGATTCAATTCCCTGGAGAATCACAGGATATAGGTAATTTTTCTGGTTTTGCCTCTGGCTTGTATGACTGGCAAGGCATGTGTGTAGGATCAATGGTATCATGGCAAACTTTCAAATTTTGTTTGTTACAGCTTTCTGTCTTCTTGAATGGAGCTTCTTGAACAGACAATATGTTTAGGAACTGCAATGTATCTATTGATATACTTACAACTTACATTGTTTTGTGAATTTTAGTGTTTCTTAACCAAGATGATGATGAGTTACATGAGGAGACAGAAGAATATTTGGATGGTACCCAAATTGCTGCCAAGGAATCATTACAGGGTTTTGGTGGCTGGTCAGCACGTACCAGGTGTGCTACTCTTTCACAACAGTATCCTGTTTTCCAGCTTAGCTTTTTTCTCTCTGCTACCCTTTTATGTGTAAATGTGGATCCTGAATGGATTCTAGTGCAGGGCTGTAGGGCGATATCTGCAGGGTGCCTTTGAGAATATCAATACAGACACCAATAGAGAAGAAGGTGATGTTGCAAAGTTTGGTCTTGACCATACACTGAGAGGCAAGTCACGAAAGGAGGCGGCACGCATGTTTTTTGAGACTCTGGTATGTCCATAGCTCTTGTGCATCTGTTCTACCAATATTTGATGCTTTCATGTTCTAGTAACTCATGGAACTCTATCATGCCTGCAAGCCCTGGTTTTGTTAACAAAATTGCCAAAAGTTTAGTACCCTGGGATCAAATTTTCAGTAATTCTTTCTTTTCACCAGTCTGTTTACTTTCTCAAAGGTGCAAGCAATTAGAACATCATGTGGTTTGCTATTTTCTTAGGATTTATGGCTGCAATTCTTGTACAGGTGCTCAAGACTAAGGATTATATTGATGTTGAGCAAGCTCAACCATACAGTGAGATTTACTTGACTGCTCGACCAAAACTGATGAAGGCCAGATTTTAGGGTTTATCTGCTTTACCACAATGTTTGCCATACATTTATTTGGGAATTTCACTCAAAACTAGGCTGCCTGGCATAAATTCTGTTCTGTACACTGGTGTCAGCCTTTTTCTTGTGGGATCCCATTTCATGCCTGTAATAATCTTACTTAAGGTCTTTGACACAGCAACAACCTTTTTTTAATGTCAAAAACCGGGTGTTGCTTGCAATTTTTTATTTTTGTTAAAACCTGTACCATTTGTAAAGGCATGCTCACAGGATTTTTCATTTTTCAGATTATGGTTCCTTTAGCCCTTCAGTGAATGGTTTATACAAATGTGCTGTTATCACTATATGTAATACTTTCCAACATGAGCTTTATTGTAATATATGCATTTTTTCAATGATTTAATGATGCTGAGTGATCATGAGTACTAAAATGTGAGATCTTTTGAGCGCAAGGTGTAATGAAGAATTGTGGCTACTTGCAAGGACTTGGGCCTGGAATTGAAGGGCATTTGCTCTGGCACTTATGCCTTTGAAGAAATTGTTTGGTTCAATTTTTAAATGAAAATTGTGTTTCTTATTGTTGTGTGGTGCAAGAATAAATTGCAGGATGACCAAGAGAATAGAGTTACTTATGTGGTAAAGACATTAAAATGTTGGACTTGATAAAAGATTGTAAATAAATACGAATGTGTCAAAATTCCAGTGATGATCCATTGGATCTGGTTTAGGGTAGGACACTTTAGGTTCCATAAGTTGTGCTTTGGATCGGTTGCAGAACTATTCGAATTTTGGGTGTCTTTTTGAATCCATGTTAAGTTGGGAGTTTTTTTCTTCCCCCTAACACTATACTCATAGATGATGGAAGTGACTAGGTTCATCTACAATTGGCCCCATCGATTATGGATATGTGAATTTGGTTTGACAACTTCAGTTAAATTTCAACCATATAAAAGAAGATTCTTGACTAGATGTTTTTCTTCGCCCAAAAAATTGAATGTTCCAACTTTGATTTTTACCCTTAACATTTTGTGGTGGTGTGTGGTACAGAAGTGTTACAGGTCTTATCTAACAATTTTGAACTAATGGAAAATGAAGGTTTTTTGTGGGGTATAATTACATTCATTCGACACAAACACTCAGACCAAAATCAATTCACAGGTATGTTTTATGTGTATTTGATATATATTTGAGGAGATTCTCAATTTGCACAACTCAATTGTTCACTTAAGAGGCAACTTAAAACTCTGTTCAATTTTCTTGCCCCCACTTTCACATGATAAATAAATATTGACACAATCTCTCTCCATCATGGAGCAATCAATTGCTGCTTGTGCTACTTAGATGACAACGTTACTACACTAGTGGTTTATTTCTATTGTGGCAGAACTGCAGTTCTTAAGCAGCATTGACACTTTGATCCACTGTTGTTGTTTACAGAGGATTCACTTGTACTGAGAGGAGAGCTCTCCCTCTTTCACTATGTAATTATCCTCATCAAATGGCTGCCCTGTGAAAAATTGCTCCAACATTTCCTTCACTCCTGCCGCATATCGGACCTGCATTCAATTAATTACACATGATTTCACATCAGTATCTTCTGATGTCCACCCCTTCCAAAGAGAGATCTAGATTTTTTCTTGGTGTTTTTGGCAGGGTTTAATCTGATGGGTTTTAAAAATCCAGATAAAATCAACACAAAAGCAAGAGAAGAGATTATACAGAAAGTTAGTATATGTGATTTGATGATCTACTGAGTATTATATTAGGGTTTGGAATAACATGCTTCAATTGCTATGTCATCTACAGTAGACGAAGACTAACAAGCAGAGATGATGAGGCTGACACAACACACCTGAGCATCGATGGTGGTGCCAGATATGTGTGGTGTCATGGCCTGGTTTGGCATGTACCTCCAGGAATGGTCCTTTGGTGGTGGTTGTGGAAACCAGACATCACCACTATACCCTACAGATCAGAAGAACACAGCAATTTCTTATCAATTGAACCAATAACACTCATCAATCACTCCTACTCTCTCAGGACCAGCTTTTCAGTATTCGTCTATCCACCAAGTGATGTTTTTCACATACCACCAAGCTGACCAGACTCGCAAGCTTCTTTCACCGCATCCACATCCACAATTGCTCCACGGGCGTTGTTCACCAAAAATGCTCCCTTCTTCATCTTACGAATTGTTTCCTTGTTGAACATTCCCCTGTCAATTAGGAAAGTAAACCCTGAATTTTTTTCATTGTAAAACCTGGTGGAAACTTGTTATCATGTTGTTTACAAATGATGTACAAAATAATCACAACAGTTTTCTGCTTTTGGGGAAAAAGAAACCCACCTGGTTTTGTCAGACAGGGGGACATTGATAGAAACCACATCACATTCTTGAAGAAACTTATCCAAATCTGATTCCCATTTTGCACCAGATTGATCTTCCTTCTCCTTTGCCATTGCATGGCGAGCATAGTATAGAAGCTTGCAATCAAATGGCTGATACACAAATAGACAGAGACAGACAAACCCTATGTTCAATTAGATGTCATGCTTAAATTAGGAATGTTTAGAAGCAAATTCCTTTCACTCTCATGGAAATTGGAACAAGAGATCACCGATGCTAACCTTAAGGCGCTTCAGAAGCTCTTGGCCAATACGGCCTGATCCCACTGTGCCCACTGTCTTGCCTTCCAGGTCAAATGCTTTGTAAGCAACAGCAGCAACATTCCAACCTCCCTCTGAGACTTGTTTCCAGGCCGGCACAAAGTTGCGCAGAAGGATGAGGATGCGCATAAGCTCATCTTCAGCTACTGAAACCACATTGCTTCCTAGGCACATGATCCAACACACATGACGTTTCGGGTCTCTTTCCATTGGACTACAATGATCACAGTTACACACAATAAAAACCTCTTAGTATTTTTTGTAGTGTAACCGAAGGGCTAGTGTGCAATCAATTATAGAGCGTCACCCCCTCCGGACATTCACTGATTTCACAGCGGGCTTTACCCTATGCTTACCAGCCACCCAACAAGGGAGGATCAAATTCTTTGTGTTGAGGAGAGTTAAGTTCATGATCATACCAGAGACTTCGGAAACAGTGAGGCCTTTGGCAGCTGCAGTGTTGAGATCCACATGATCAGAACCCACGCCTGCTGTTACAATTAGTTTCAGCTTCTTGGCCTTGTTCAGCCTCTCGGCTGTCATGTACGCCGGATGGAAGGGAGTTGTGATCAGTACGTCCATGTCCGGAATATGCTTCTCCAGCTCTGGATAACAAAAGCTCCATCATATTAGTTACGCAACCAGCAGATGCTCATGTGAGTTTCTAAGGAAGCAAAAAATTATATTAAACTATTTTCAATAATAACTGTTGATTTTTATAAAAGATTTGCAATGCTGAAAGTTCGAGAAATTTGTTTTGACATTACTATTGACTGCCTGCTCTGAAGCTTGGTGGTGCCTTGTGCTTAAGTAGTGGAAAATTACTTGGGCATTTTTTCCCCCACCTCAATTGTTGGAAGAAGATGCTGGCTGGGATGGTGAAGGTACTACTAGTGTTATAAATCATACATGAGTCACTGTTGAATGTGGAAATTAGTCACCCTTGTCTGTGAATTCATTTACAGCTCCATACACAAACACAAACTTAAAAGCATGTCGACAACTTGATCGTAATATTTCTTGGACAAAGAAGCTTAAAGGAGCAAAAGCAATTTGAGACTCGCCACAGCTTTCGCCCTCCTTGTCATCAGTGGCAATGAAAGTGTGGCCTTTGGACACAAGCCACTCTCGTAAGCCGAGTGCATTCTCCATACATCCAAGAAACTTGGGATCTTTGGCAAACTCGTGAGCTTTGTAGAAAACACCCACAACTTTCATCGGCGCCTTCTCCTCTCCGGCCTTCACATAAGTAATTACATGATGACACCATCATGAGCACCAAAGAAACATCTCAACTTGTGAAAAAGAATAGTATAAATTTTAGAAATAGTTTTTGGAGAATATTTCAATTTAAGCAGTCGCCGCCTACCCAAAACCCTAGTAGTCATGACATGACAATATTAAGCCATCCGCGAAAGTTTTGATTACAGACATGTTTTTATGTAGTACCTGTTCAATATCAGCTGAACATGTAATTTTCCTCAACTGCCTCCTAGTACGACTCTCCAAAGTGTGGGAAACTAGTAAGCTGGGTTTCCAACTCTTCAAGGGGAGATGATGATTCAGGTTGTAGACACCATGATATGGCCGGCAGCTATAAATATTATAGCCCTTAGAAAGTATGCATAATCCCCCCCCCCCCCCCCCCCAACAAAGGTTACGGCTCTTAAAATCCCATCTCCAACAAGAAGGCAATCTAAGCCCTAAAAGGGTGTTCAACAAGCACTCAGTTTGTTAGAATCAGCTTTCATGGCTTCTCATGCTAGCTTAATTCTATTGGATATAGCACCTCACAAAGCATGAAATAATCAAGCAGCTGGGACAGTCTATGATCTAGAGCACACTTCAACAAAACTAGATCTTGAGCCTCCTCCTCATTAAAAATTGATGAATATATGTAACAAATGAGCATCCAAATTATGTGTGATCTGATTAACTTCCCCTACAATTACAATTGGCTCATCTGTTTACATGTGAAGAACTCCCAGAAATTTCATAGTGTATTTGGAGGGAGCTCACCTTAAAAAGCTAAGCTTCACGCTGCTACACTGGAGGGATCTTAAGTTTTGAAGGAAGAACATTTCGTTGGGAAATGTTCATTAGTACTTATTGATCAGGGGAGGCCATTGCTTTACTCTTGGTAAGGCTCTTGGATGAGGACATAACCAGAATGTGGGCACCACCTCAGCTGCTGCCTCTGGTGGTACCCTTATTCTGGTAGTAAGACCCTTGATCTCAGGCCTTACCTACCACATTATAGTTGTGCAGCCTCGGGCATAGAGTTACATTGAATGTGGAAATTTGCAACAGAATTGACGGGATCTATATTCATGGAGTAGAAGAATACATGTCCAGGACTCGGACTCAGGACTGATCAGACATTCTAACATGGATTATTGTAGAATCAGCTCATTACCATGATCACGAAGTTACAGGCACAGGACGAGGTACTTACAGGCATGGTGCTTAAATTTCTTTCTGATGAGAACCACGACCAGTAGCTAGCTAGCGGCGTTGCTGCAGGCAGCAAAAATTAGAGTTTCAGTACAGCTCAAGATTAAGCTGATCAGCTAGATATCAACTTGTTGATTGAAATAGAATTTGAAGCTTTGATTAACTATATGAAAGAAGATTGTTGTCCAGTATGATGGAACATTGAATCTCCGTTTCATGGATCCTAATTCCAACTGTAGAAGAGTATTGCAGCTGATTTCTGAACTCCACACTGACCTCGACAAAATCTTCTAACTCAAATTATTCCTCGTCCCAATAGTACAGTGCAGTATTCATGTGAACTTGGTTGCTACAGTTAAGTATTTGTAGCGTGCTTCTAGCTTGATATCACCATCATGGGCTCTAGTGCAGCCCTTTTTTTTTGCTGCCCATATATATAGCCAAAATGCACACTATGTTAACAATTGAAAATGCTAAAATCACACACATTTTGAAATTTTCAGTAGCCAGAATTCGACCAAAATTTAAGAAAAATCACCAGATTTCTATACACGGTTCAAGTAGGTAGCCAAAAACTATAGAAGGGTGTTTCAAGACATTTATTTTCATATTTAACTTGTAACCAAATTTGGCTAGATCTTCCTGTGGATCATCACCACTTTGGCTATAACAGACAATTGCCAAAAACAAAAAGCATTGGGTCACACTATCACTCCATTCTAGTGTCGATTATTGCATGCAATCAAACATGGCAAGCAGCTACAGATCGAGTCGACAGACGCCGGGAAGACTGCATGGGTTACAAGTTACAACAGGGCAGGGCAGTTTTCCTTCGGTTGAATGCTGGGCTTGCTACGTGGGGAGCTCAAACCGCACCAAAGCTGCAGGACACATTCAAACATAGCCACGCTTTTCCATGTAAACTGCGAGTTTGCGTGGCCTACCCTACATACATACACGCACAAAAGACCTCTTTTTGAAGTATTATATGGTGTTTCTCCCCTTTGGCCCAGCTATATTGGTGAAAGGAGGGCTAGCATTTGCCAAAAGCATATGGGATAAAAAGTGAAGTGCTATGAAGCACATGTTGGGGGAACATATTGAAAACTTGGTGGGAACCCATTGGGAACTTAAAGGGAAAAACATAGTGGGAACCCATTGGGAGCTTAAAGGGAAACATAGTGGGAACCCATTGGGAACTTAAAGGGAAACATAGTGGGAACCCATTGGGAACTTAAAGGGAAACATAGATGAAAAATATATCCTTCCATTTGGCTGCATGAAATTTCTCTTTCCAAAAAAGTTTATCACCATTTTTGGCCATTTTTGGCTAATACCTACCCCCTTGCAAAGAACAGCCTACCTATTGAAGGCTCTTGTATGTACCAGTGTTGGCCACGTATATTTGAGTTTTGACCCGCCATCAAGCCAGTTATTCATTTAAAAATTAAAAAAAACCGTTTAAATTGATAACCACCTTGTGTTGAGATTTCAAAAATCTAATAACCTACCTAGATGACCTGATTATAGGTTATCAATTTGTAAATACTAATTTAGTGCATTATAGGTTATCAATCTTTAAATAATAATTTAAAAATAAAATATAAAAAATTAATTAATTTTAATTTTTTCAAAAAGTAAGTGGATAATAACCAATAGCATAACAAATTTAAAATCAGACCGCAATCTTTGCACTTAGTAAAAGCCCAAAATCGCGGGCTTCACCAAAATCAGGCTCATTCTTGACTTTGCCTCACATGGTAACCCTATTCTAGTAATGTCATGGCCTTGTGCTTTTGTGATGCATAAGGCCTATGCATGGGTGGGGACGTTCTTGAAATGCAAGCAAGGACATGGCTGGTATTTATTATCGTGTATTATTGTAGTTTGCATTACATTTTTTTAAAGAGTTTTTTGTTTTCTAAATTTATGTTTGTGTGAATAGAGTTTTGATTTTTTTTTAAAAAAAATTTTGAGGGGGTTTTTTCTTAAGGTATGTTTTAAAGTTTCATCTTTTGCTTTTGAGATTCCAAACCACATAAAGGACCACAAAACACCAAGATGTCGATTTGACCTCAAGTTTTGCTACGATTTATATTTTTTTGTGTATGAACTTGGATTCCTACATTTTGCATAGGAGTGTATTTTGAAATGTGAAAGATTTGTGTGCGTGTTTTTATGTGTGTGATTTTGTCAATTTCAATAAGTTTAGGTGTTCATCTTTTACTTCACGTCACTTGGCACATCATCTTTCACCTTTTATTAACTCACCTTAGGGCTTTACCCTTCATTTGAGTCTTAGTTAGGTAAATTTTCCTAATCACAAAAATCCATCACTAATATCCCTAAGTTAACATTGCAATTTGTAGTAGGGATTTCTTTTGCTCCTAAATGGAAAATGTAATTAAAAAAATGTTTCATGACATCTAAAGTCAAGAGCCAATGTAATGGGGAGACCTAGTCAAATTTTTTAAATCAAATTGAAAAGAAAAAAAAGTTTCTTCTACCTTAAGTCAATAGTCAATGTGAAATCCTAATTACATGCAAAGCAACATCAATATTGTGTTCTAAAGAAATATTAGGTTTAGGACCTTTTGTGGATTCAAAACCAAGTCAACTTCTTATCAAACACATTAGGGTTTAGGGTTTTAAGCTTTCAATGAAGTCTCTTGGTGATTATGAGTATTGGGCTTTTGGTCTTTGCACTCATGAAGGACATTGGCAATGGCAATCCTATGCCATGTGAGGAGTTTTGGGAATGTTGCATTGACATTTTTAAGTCTAGTGATGATGTTGGTGGTGATGAAGTTATATGAAAAGAGCAGATAAATGGTGTTGGGGGATCATGAAGGAGGGTGGATCTTTTGCAAGCATGAGTCATCAAGATTGAGTTACCCCAAAAGGATTGTCACGCATGCAAAAAATGAACATATGTAATTTTCAAGTATCATAAGGATTCAAAATTTTGCCTTTTTGTACCAAAATTCACATGTTTCTTGAAAATTACATTTAAATCAATGAATGGCATAAGCAAATCAATATTTGACTAGAAAATGATGTCCATTTTTGTCCTCAAATATAAAAGTTCAAGATTGTCACATGACAAAAATTACTTTAAGGACATGAAAGGACTTGTAAAAGAAATTGCATTCTCAATATTTTGGACTCTATGAAGGCCACATTTACCTATTTAATCTACTAGAATAATTCATGGATCAATATTTACAATGAAGGATTCCAAAAAATCAATACTTTCAAAAGAATATGGGCCACAAGTTTAAGGACTAGTAAATTTGGTCTTTTTATGATTTTGAAGTGCACAAATATCTTTTCATCATTGAAGCTAAAGCTCATAATGAAAATCAAAATATATCCAACATTCTAAATAAAAATGGAAAATTAATTCCCAAAATCCTAAGAATGAAGTTTTTGATAGTAAAAATGATGTCCTAAAAATGGTTCTTGATAAAGTATCCCAATCTTGAATGTACTCACATGTAAAAATAAGTTATGTTTTTTTCTTTCTTGTGAGGCATTTGTGTTTCATGGTTTGTATCACCTTTTTTTTCCAATGTGATGCATAATTGGGTAGGGATAGATGTAGATGGTGGTGAATTGTGTTCTTTAATTGTTGCATGAGGAATGGAAATGATGAATGAGTCTAGGTTCATGTTTTGCCAATTCCCAATAATTGTTAAGAAAACATAAAAATAATTGTGGGGTTTGGGAAGTTGGCATTTCTATTTCTTTGTGCAAGTTCATGTGTTTACCAAATTAAAAACCAAATTGATTTATTCGAACATGTTATATGTTACATGGGGGATGATGTGGTTTGAAAGAATTTTGTGTGAAAAGGTGCATGGGAATCTACTACAAAATTGGAAAGGGTGATCAAGTTTTAGATTTGGTTAAAAGCATGATCAAATATGCACAAAAAGTGGCTTTGAATAGTTGTAGTCATGTTTTTACACATAAATACGAGAAAGTAAAGTCAAAAAAATTTCAATCATTGTTAAACCATCATGGTGCACAATATTGTATTTATGATATGTCATATACAAAGTTTGGAAAACTTTAGTGTACTAAAAGTGGGTTAAAAGTATTTTTGAAATTTACTAGTGAAATTGGGTTTAAAACTACTTTTACATTAAAAGATTGATATATTATTACTTTTAGTTTGGAAGTTGAAAGTGCATAAGTAAATTTTAGATGAGCATTAACCAAGAAAGTAAAAAAATCCAATATTTCATCTACGTGAAGCCTATTTTGTTTCTTTGAACAACTTGGAATTTTTTTAAAATTCTACTTGGAATTTTTTAGAAATCTACTTAAATATATTTTAAACATGTGATTTTTCCATATCACTGACATAAGTTTAGAGAATACATTGTTCATATTGATCACTAAATTCAATAATATTTCTGAATCTAATATGTTAAGGCTTGATTTATGGTTATTTTATATTTTTCTTGACAAGGATCACGAAATGTATGCTTGATCACGTTTTCACTCATTTAGGTTTAGAAAGAGATGAAAGTCTAGAAAGAGATTGTGGGTAGAAGCATACGCATTGTTCAATTAACTTATAATGGATATCCATGGTAAATGTGGGATGATATATGAACAAGAAGACTAAAAAGGTGGACAATTGAACGTTTGATCAATTGTTATGTGGAAATTTTGTGATGTGTGTAATTACATACATGATGATCATCATTTTGACAATCCTATTAGTGTAGCCTTAAAGCGCAAACATATTAAGGGTGAACCACTTTTCACCAACAAAGGTGATGTATAACGAGTATCATTGTACACAATAAGCCCATTCTTGATGGCATCCATGGCTATCCTAGATGTCAAATTGTTGCTTGAAATCACCAACAATTGCTTGTTGCAAATAAATTGGTTCGAACACCTAATTGCATTGCTCTCACAAATCACTTCAAACTCCATGGTTGTGTTTTTCCTCATGTGAGTATTCACTCATCAAGTGCATTAATTGCCACACCATAGGCAAGGATCTTCATAGTAATAATACATTTCTACAAAGCAAACAAACCCATGGTGCCGCAAACGTGTTGTTGTTGCATGAAGTATCCATCACATGCATTCACAAAGTGCACAATTTGGAGCAACAAAAAGTGCCTCATTAGGTAATGATGACAAAATTTCTTGTCATCATAGAATAGGTTTCTTACAAAGTAGTCACACATGATTCATTCCTCACCAAGTTCCAATCTTTCATAATATTGGAGCAATGACTTGGTTAATTACCCTTATGCACCCAAATTGCATCATCATCCAAAAGATTGTTTTTTCATAATGTTGCATAGAAAAATTCAATATCCTCCTTTCATCATTAAACAAATTAGATTGTAACCTAGCTAGTAATTGGGCAATACACCATTGCTCCATGATGTTTACAAACAATGAAATAGAAAAATCAACTAAAAGTAATGAATTGTACGTTACAAAGTTGCAAACAAACACTAAAACAATGGGAATGGAATTAGGGGTACAATCAAAAAATAACAACCCACACCCAATTCCTTGGTGTTTTGTTTAAAAACAATGGTTTAACCAATGACATGGTAAAATTAGATTGGACTTTTAAAGAAAAATATTTTTAAAATCATTTTTTACAAGTCAACAAAACAAAGTGACCCAATAAGATGGTGCAATTTATTACTTTATGAATATATATTTTCTCATAAATCTGTCATTTTTTAATCAATTTCAAGTGTTTTTAGGAGTTTTTAAAATAGTGAAAACATTGATTACATAATTTAACAAATGAATTTGGGTATTCCACACTCATTGAAATCATATTAACTTAACCAAATGCTCCTATAATATATTACAAACATTTTCATAAAAATACACCAAACAATATTTTCAATATTGACTTGATTTACCACTTTAAAATGGGAAAAATTCAATAGTGGTTATGATTTTTTTAGGTCATTATATTTGATTGCACCATGAACTTTTTAGATTGACAATTGCATTGCATAAAGAGAGAACCCTTATCAAAAGCTTCATTGCATAGATTAAATTTCAAAATGATCAAAAGTTACAAAAATTGTGTTGGTAAGGAAAAGATTAAGAGATATTTTGCACATCATGAGTGAGACATAAATATAGTTGACAATGACTGATGGTGGATGTGTAGAGTTTAAGGCTAGTTCAACACATGTCACCTCCACAATGGCCTCAAAGTTGCAAATAAAGGGGAGTTTAGGGTTCCAAAGTTGGAAATAACATTGTGATAGTACATTAAGGTTTGTCATGGCAAATCCTGTCATTTTCTTGATCACATTATTTTACATAATCTTTGAGTGATGATCTTATGGTCATATGACCTTAATGTCATGGAATGGTCTTCTCATTACCCATTATGTTAATAGGTGCGCCACTTAGTTCACCGCAGTGGGCTTGTGTTACCCAACCTAATGGGCATAGGCTTCGCCATGCAATAGTGCATAAAACCATGATTTGTCTATGCATTATGCCATTGATAAATTTCAATAAATTGTTGTAAATTTAACATTGACATATCCCCTCTACACCACATTTTTTGGTTTGTTTTGAAAGTTGGGGGAAAGTTGAAGAGAAGGGGTTAAGTAACCAACATAGGAGATTAAATAAATATTTACATGTTGGGAACTTTATTTTTTTTAAATTGAAAATATGGACTACAAATAGTTTAGGCAATAATGTGTACATAAAACATTCAAATGTGACAAGAACAGAATGCCTTATTGGCAACATCCATATACAATGTTCCAAGAAATGAAAATTCTAAGTGGGCATTTTTACTCAATTTAGCAAAAATATACCCTATTTCAAAGGAACCAAGTGTAGTACTTTTAAGGATTTTTTTTTCTAAAGAAGTTGTCCAACATAAAGCCCGAGTATGAATTGATGTAGGGTAGATAAGTTAATAAGAATTCAAAGGATGTCGAATCCTCACACATTGTTCCTCTATTTTTTTTAGCTAAAAAGACATTTGTAACCTTCCACCAACCATTTCCAACACCAGAAAAATTGCTCAATTGCTACAGGAATAGGAAAAATATGGGGTGTTTGGTGTACGGGGGTTAAGTGTTTATTAATTGGCGAATTAAAACGAATTAGCATTTTGAGCTTAAGATCTTTGATTATTCCATCTTTGCTTATGGAGTACAAAAAAATATTGTAAAGCATTAATTGATGCACCCATCACGTTTTAAATGATGCAAAATGGACTAAAACTAAAGAAGATACGGGCCTAAAACCACGTTATGATTTTCCAAAAGCATTTTTGGTGGAGATTTGCTTATTTTATGGTAGTTTTTAATGTTTTTCAAAGGATTAAGGTTTGTTGTTGTTTGTGATATCTATGCTCATGGATCTAGTTTCAATAACAAGGGTTATTGTCATTTGGATATTCTTCTTTGTTAATGGAAAATTGTGCAACCTTTAAATTTAAAGTGTGTCATTGGGTGTAGTCATACTAACATGTACCAAGAGCAATTCTAACCACTACTTAAATTTTTGAACTATAGATTGTAAATATATATATTATTAATAAAAAGAATTTTTTTTAATAAAATGTTATTGTGAACACATTATGTACATATCATAAAAATTTGGAATCAATCTATTGAGTGAAAAATAATATAAGGACTTTTAACCTCTTGTAACCATTGCTTAAAAAGCTACATAAAAGCAACTTTTATGTTATTATAATTATTATAATTGCACAAATTTTAGTTGGTTAAAAATCTTTTTGTTGATTCAAAATGTCAAAATTGAATCACCTAACCATGCTTTTACCCAATAAGGTTTCAATTTACTTGTTCCAATTTTCACAATTGTAAATTCAAATTTTTTCTTGTAGGGTATCAACTTTGCAATTTTTTTGCTTGAATTATTCATTAGGTTCAAGTATTGGGAAAGGTGAAATTATATATTGAAAAAAAATCCCTAAAATTATTGCATTTGTAGGTTAAAAAATAGCCATATTAGCTCCATTGGGCCACTTTGAACTCATTTTAAGTGTCATGTGTGCAAGGCTAGAAAAGAGCTTTGAACAACAATGAAAAATGATGACAATTTAAACAAAGATGTAACAACAACAAAGAGGACACTATTACAAAAACAAAAAAAAATTAATTAGATTTTTTAATAAAATGAAACCCAAAATGATAAGCATAAAAAGGCCCATTGGACCATCATTGTTATTGGTGTTGTCTTTTTTCATTAACCTAGTAGGAGACTATTTGATTGGCCATTTTGACTAGTTGTTTATGGACCATTTGATTGGTTGAATTTCTACCTAATTTAAATCAATATTATCATTGTAATTTATTTATTTATAGGTAGGTAGATAGTAAATAGGCTTAAGTAAGTCATGAAAATCAAGCAAGTAAATAGGTGGTAAACCTTGCCTAATAACCTACCTAATCTAACCTACCTAGCTACTTTGGTCTAACCTACTTACCCTAGATTTCCCTTAGGCATGCTCATAGGTTACAAGTATAAAGAATTGAACCTTTCACCTACAATGATAAATTAAGTCCTTACAATTAGATTACTCCTTCAAAAAATGACAATTTTTGTCAATTTTTTAATTTCATGTCATTATTTATGTAGGTAAGTACCAAAGTCAAGTAATTAGTAAATAGGTTGGAGTTAATTTGATAAGGTAGGTTGGATGATGATAAGTAAGTAAAGGAGATAAAAGGTAGTTACATAAGAAATAGGAGGTAGGAGGTAAATAAGTAGACCTAGGTAGATAGGTAGGTATACCTAAGCTACTTACTTAGGCTAGGTAGTAGGTAGGTTGGTAAGCCTAGGTAGGTAAATAGGGCTACCTACATACTTAGGTCTACCTACCTAGTTTAAGTAGGTAGTAGGTAGGCAAGCTTAAATAATAACTAATTAGCTTGGCTTATTAACTAGTATAGGATGTTCAATTCAATTAGAAAACCATTGGTCATTTTGACCAAGAATATCATTTTTCTTTGTTCAATTTTACTAGATCTTCCCCTTGATTAGAACCCATTAACTTTTTATTCAACTTGATTGGATGTTCAATTTGATAGATTGTCAAATAGGTCATTTTAATTAAGTTCACTTGTCAAAAAATACACATGTCATTCAAGCCATGGGCTTCAAATCAAAATGGACATGTTCATTAATCAAGGTGGACAAGATAGTCAACTTGAACAACTTTAAAAACCATGAATTATAAGAGTGGGAGCTCTAAAATGATAGTGACATTTGACAACAATTTGATGTAGAGGTAGTAACAACAACAAAAAAAAAGCTCCAAATAACAATGAAAAATGACAATGATTTAACAACCCATCAATTTTTTTTAACTTGTGAGATGAAAATGCTAGGAAGGCATGGATGCAACAATGTGTGTTATAGACACAACAATTCATGATGTGAAGGTGAAATCAAGATGAAAATATCACCAATGTGTGATGGGAATGTGCAATAATGTGTACCTCTTCCCCATGACATAACAACTGTTGAGTGTGAATTGACAATGATAGTGGTTAGAGGGGTTAGTGGTAGGGTTAATAATTAATTGTCACATGTCAAATCTCCAATGACCTAACTTTAACCTAATTTCACAATAAATTCTTAACACTAGATCCAAATGATATTTTAGTTACATATTAAGTCTTCAAATTTCTTTCATGGATCTTCAAACACACAAACTTTTGCATGATTATTCCTTAGTCTAACATTTTAGTTGTAAATTGTAACAATTCAAGTTGGACTTAGGTCCTTTCATTCTATACTTTGACTTCCTCTACAAATGGGTACCTTGATTAATAAAGTTTGGTAAGGTTGGGGTCGGGTTTCGATATCAACTTTCCATCTCTCTACCATGGAAATCTCAAATAGGCCACGGGTCTTTAATGCTAACAATACAAAATGTACTACCACATGTTTTTCTCCCTACTTGCCCTTTGCTTGTTTAAAATAAAAGGGAACTAAAAAAAACTATGTCTATAACATATTAGCAAGTTATACATTAGCATGTCATGCTAAATATGTTATTGTAGATGTTTTATTGTCATCTACACAAAGATTTAAATGTATTTTGCTCTTGTTTGGATGCACAATCAAATGTCTTTCAAATGGTTTGTTGCCTGAGAACATGAAGTGGATTTAATTTTTTAGGGAAGGGTTTGTCAACAAAACCTCATCCAGCTACTTTCCAATGGGACCGTCCAAAGGACAAAGTGCATTCTTAGTTATCTTAACATTACAATAAGGCCAAGTAGATTGAGTGGTAGATTGAGTGAAAATACTAGACTTTATTTAGTAAACATTTGGGTTGTCCACACCAAGGTTTTAAAGTTGCCTACCACCGAACCGTCATTGCCACAAAACATCACCATAACATCTCTAAGGTAATTTGGAATTGTTACACATAGAAACAAAATTCTTGAAATCTGGAATTCTTGATAGAAGACAACACTCATACAATCTTTGATTTGACAAAATGCTTGCAATTTGCAAAAGAGGATTAAAAAAAACCTCCTGCACTTTCTATTTCTTCTTCACGTACAAAACTCTTGCAATACATGGGGATCTTGATTCTAAAGATTTCTTGCTCTGTAGCCACTTCTGCAAGAGGGAAACAAGAAGAGATTCAAAAAAAGGAGTCGAAGCAAAGAGAGAGAGGAGGGAATGAGTGAAGAGAGAGAATGATAGACCTTAACATTGAGTGTTATTCCTTCGTTTTAAAAACTGTAACTTATCTCCTAGTTCAACAACACAATGAAGTAGCTTTTTTACTAGTGAAATTTCACAAAAAAGAGAAATAAAAATGTACTTTTAAAAAATGAATTGATTTTTTAAAAGGTTTTTATTGCCGGGGAATGATTTTTTTAATAATTACAAAATTTCTATATTTAATTTGTAATGTGTAGTCATAAATACGGAAGGTTAATTAAAGATTTTAATTTCATATCTATTTTATACCCAGATTCAGCTAAATTTTCCTCTGGATTATCACCATTATCTCTACATCTTCATATGGATGATTGCCACTTAAGTTATTAAATGAAGAGTGATTTGTCTATACAAAAACATAATTAGCAAAGTTTTATAAGAACTTTGAAATTAAGCCCACTTTGATTCGAATAGTACTGAAATGGGTGGTGACCTTGCAGGATCTTGAATATTATACTTGGGCCAATGATACAAAAGGCCCACTAGTCTACATATTAAGATTGTGTTTAGGGTTTAGGGTTACAATCATGGTCTCCACATGATTGGTTGGAGTCATGTGGTAGCTATAACATGAGAGGAAAAATCCCACCCAACTTGCTATCATGGCATCCTATGTGGTCTTTTGCCTAGATTAATGAAGTTTTCACCTAGAAATCCTAAAAGTTCACCATAAAAATCCTATTTTTTCACCCCCTTCTGCATACAGAAGGGCTGTGCACAGAAGGGGATTTCTTTGCCACAGTTGAATTGATTGAAGAATGAGACAGAGCCTGTAGATCTAAACCTGAACTGCATAGATATATTGCATAACAAATATGGCCAGAGATATCATTTGGTTGACAGACGTCTCATTCAAATCCAAAAACAATCCACCGGTGATCTCCAATGGAGACCGACATTGGTGCAGAGGTTGCTCATTCTTGAGTCCTGAGTTGAGAAAGGTATTTTCCAATTAGCTTTTTCGAGTACCAATTGAGCTATGGTTCCTGCAATATCATACAGCAGTTTGGCCCATGTGCTTTCTACCCATTCTACTTCTACTCTAGAGTTTTCAAAAGCCGAAATAAACCAGCAGCCTCCCTTATTCGAGAAAATTCGATGCAAAATGCTTGCACCTCTATAAACAGATCTTGCACTGCCAAACAACATGCAATCAATAAGTATACCAAACCAATCCTGAACCCTACCATATACAATTATCAAATGTAGTACAATCTCCATGACACGACAATAAGTCACCAGGTCTTGTCATGTGAAAGCAAGAGTACCATTGATGATTTTGTTGCGGATTAGGCTCTGCAGGAATACACAGACAAGACGAACCAGTCGATTCTGCATGTACTTGTCCTGCACCACAGATAAAGAAAATCTACCCAGCTTGAGATAGTAGCCATGGGAATTAACCATTCACCAGAGTCATCATAAGCTAGAAAGATGATAAATATGGGATGATTGGTGGAGCAATGAACCCAGTCAGGTGCTTGCTGCATTCTACCACTGCTTAACATTTACTGTAACTTACATTTTGCTGCATATCATTGCAAACAAATCCTGACATGTCAATGGTGTGAACAAATAAATTTGCCATCAAAAGAGATTGAGTATTAGGGCACAAATCATCATCAGGAATGAACTGCCAACAGACATAGCCAGGCCATCATCAGCTCTCTTGTAGTTGAAGTTTGGCAATGGCATTCAGAGAATAATTCATTAAAGTCATATTTCTTTCTGTTCATTGCCTGTGGTGAATTTAGAGACTGGTTTTTCTGGTCATTGTTCAGTAAATAACAAATCTCATGAGCATTGAGAAATCTACATACTCACAATTAAGAAAGTCAGAACAAGGTTAAAACTTCTCCTTATAAGTCAAGGGACTTTCAGATAAGGACTTACAGAACTTACAGAACTGGGAAGAAAGAACAATACAAAAGGGACAAAACTAAAATGGAAGAACAAAAAATACACACATGCACCATATGAACAGTGACAGTCTCTCACTTGCTCAGGACCATCAACAGCAACATGTATGATAGCAACTTATTGATCAAACCTTCCCCACTGACTTTGCAGCTCCCTACTGTGGGTATACATTATTGTAACCACTAACCTGCCTACAAAGTTTCTCTTCCAAGTACAGAAGCAACAGGAAGACTCAGCCATGATACTGGCTAGCAGACAAACAACAAAACAACACAGAAGAGGAAAACAGGAGAGAAAACAAGAGAGGAAACAGAACATACACACGAAAAAAACAGAAAACGGGGAAAAACAAACAAGTGGGCTTCAAAAAGCTCCCAACTTACAAGACTCTATACAAAATCATTTGGAAGACTCAAAACACTGAAATTCCAAAAAGAAATTTCCCTCTATTGAGCAACCCTCTAGTTCTCTTTAACAGAATCCTCAGAGGGTACCCTTTATTCTTCAGAAGGAAGACAAGGTTGACCATCTGAGAAACAAAGAAATCCTTAGAACAACAAAGCCTCAAGCACCTGTAAAACTGATTATTGATAATGCCAAACTTAGCAGTATCAGAGATATTGGAACAAACACTTCTTGTCAATACCTGCATACTGTGGTTGAGAATGTTTATCAAACATATCACAGGATATGCCTTGAGGATTTTGGTTCACTGCTAGATCCAAGAAGTTAAGTAAATTACAACTGTGCCTCGCTGACTCTAGAGTCATGGGCATAACGGCCTTGCCATGTAGCACGCACCCACTCAACAAACATCACACAGACACACTTTGGAACCCTATGGATGCATTCAAGCACTTATGTGAGCCTCTTGCTCTGGATGTTTCCTCGGCACATGATACAATCCACATAATAAAGAATGTGAACTCTTATGGTCTGAGGTCAGCTATCATGAAGATCGCACAGAGAGTGAGCAGATAGAATTTCACCTTGATATTTTGACAAGAAGATATACAATTGGAGATGTACATGTGCACAAATTCAGTGGGAAGGTCAACAGCTGTTGTGAGCCGGTTTACAACTTCCATAGAATGAAGACTCATATCCATGTTCACCAGCACCTTGAAGTAACTGCACCATCCAACATGCCCTCCACCATCAGCATTGAGAACACAGTGCATCTACTAAGCTGAATAAGAACTGTGGAACAGCTGAGCAACAGGTAATGCTGGTGCAATCTGGAGATGGCAACCAGAGATGAGGTGCAACTTACTCGGTAATCTGATTGGAATTCATAAGTTTGAGCAAAACCTCCACTGCAATGACTGGATTGTTCTCCACCAACTCCTGCAATACACAAGTCCTGCTCTTTCAACATTGTGATAGTCACCTGCTCTGTACAGTACAGAGAGTCATAACCTCAAGCATCTGGGTTTGAAGGCTCATCTTGTCTTATCATTCACACACAATCTCTGACTAACCAACTCCAATGGATAAGTTCAACAAAGAAATCACCTCTACAAAGTAACCTAATATGATGGTGTGAGAAACAAAACATACAGGTAACCGCCGAGGAGTCAGCCCACAGTGGTACACTAACTTGGGATCAGCTTCCAGCTCCATTAACACTTGCTGATACCAACACCATGCCCTTTGATCAATGCACCCCTCAAAAGACTGCTATGCTCAGCACTGTTGTAGTCAAAGTCGATGCAACCCCCATAAAGCATGCACTCATGTCATTCCCTGCATGCATTTAGCTACTTGTACACATGAAGGCCTAAACCCTGCAACATGCTAACACTACTGCTGAAGACTTTTGAGTGGTTTTATCCCCATCAGGTGGAAGGGGAGCAGCAGAAATGCAGTCAGCTAAGTAACTCTGAGACCACTAAAATGCAATATCCACCCAGGAAACATTAAGCATGAAGTATCTCCAGAGTTCATCAGAATTCTCACCTTCATCCTCTCTTGGGTTTGTTGTAACTTCTTTGTAATCATGTAAGAAATAGCAGAGGAAAGAGAAAGACCTGTTGCTGGGCAGGAGCAAGAGCACCCTTAAGAGATCGTGCAATGAGCTCCCGAACAGCAGTACCCCGGCTAGTATCAGCACACATGCTATAGTCCCACAGCAGTTCATGTTGTGTGTCTGGGATCAGCCAAATCAACTGCCATGTACAGAGGAATTGCAACTCAAGCAAGAAAAAAATCAAGGTATAATTACTTGGGTTAGGAATCTTGTTCACAATATGCAAGTGATAACAATGGTATTTAGCAGATAGCAAAGTTGGAGCCCAGAATTTTTGTGAGGAATACACAGACAGCAGTAATATAGATAAGGGAGTTTCATAGAATGGTGCCGTGGTCTTCAAAAGGAGAGAGGAAGGAGAGAAACAGAAGGGCAAATCACCTCTCCTTCTTGAGGAAGAAGCCTGGGTGGTGCAGGTCGGACCCAGGGTGGTTCCAATCCATCCAAGGACGATGCCTGTACCAAACCAGTAGCAGCAGCATCTCTATTTCCAGCACAAATTCTTGGTGGACCTCCTGGCACACCGAGTCTGGATGTCTCAGCCACACAAACAGACATCCTGGTCAACAATGTGTGCTTTCTGAAAACAGAAGCTTGAATGCAACTTATTGTGAAAAAAATGAATCTTGAACACCCTACCCAATACCAGAAAACTATGCCCACAAGATGCAAAGACATATGTGTCTACAGAAATAACTCCACAATAACTCAACAAGATGCAAAGACACTCCCCAATCTGTGTCCTGGTCAAGCTAAGCTTGCAGACAATAACGCAGATGCTCAGAGAATCTTATACAAGACCAAGACAGATCATAGCAATTCTGCTCTGCTTGTCTCCAAAAAGTTTGAGGGAGAGATACAAAGGAACAGACATACTCTGGAGTATCAGGGTCATATCCCTGCGGTATATCAGGGTCAGGCAATGCATTGTTGATGGACGCTTTCTTAAAACTGCTTATATGAGGTTCTGGAGGCAGCTTGTCAGAGTACTGGCGCCTTAATACATCACCGCTTAGAAATGTCTGTTTTTTCCAAAATGTACACAGCAGTCAATCTTAGCATCACAAACTGGCATTTGTTAGTACCAAATCCTGGATCAGCAGGAAATGCTGAACATGAACAATTGTAGTTGGGCAAAGATCACTGAAAGCAACCCAAGGAGGAAAAGCCTTCAAATGTTCCTAACCAAGTAGAAACCCACCACAAAGTTCCCTGCATACTTAATAACTAGACAGTGACTGTTTTGTTAGTATATCACCAGACACCTGGGCATAGAAATTTGTAATCAGTGTTGTGTCGAGATGGAAATGCCACAAAACTGAAAAAAAAATCTACCAACTCTTGATAAGTGTGTAGATGTGATAGTATCCAACTAGTTCAACAGCACAAAAGGAAAACAGAGAGGACCTTACATGTGCAGAGGAATCAAATGTGGAAATGAACTCAGTTGCAGTTTTCTTTGAGAGCTGCGGCAATAAACTTGCTGTCAGTACTTAACAAGCTGCATCTGGATGCCTTGCTATTTCTGGGTAATAGGTAAAGATCTCATTCAGTAGTTTAAGGGGTGCAAGAAAGGACCTCTTTGATGATATTGTTATTATTGAGAGACTGGAAAAGAGTGAGAAGAAACCCTCTCTCCAGTTTACTGGCTGTCTCATCAGCAGCTGCCTGCAGAGTCAATTCAGACCATCCACTGAATTAACCCAGGTCACACAACTCATCAGAAGAATGCTCATGAAATCTTCATCTTTATTCTTCCTCTAGGTGTCTTGAGCATGTGGCATATTGATTCTTATGCCTTAAGCACAGTTTTCATTGTAATAAAATGGAACGCAAACTTCCCACAAAATTAGAAGTTTACACTTTATCCTCTGAGAGACATGAACTGCATGGAAGCACTACTCCTTACAGATCCAATTACACTGTTTCCAGCATGCCCTCGAGGTTATTCCTTGCTTAACATGATGGTTATATGAAGCTACAAGCAAGACAAGTAGCGACTGTCCTCTTGAGTTTCCTACAAGAAGCCAAAACTGGTGGAATTACGTGCTTTGACCAACTTAGCAAATAGAGATACAAAAACGAAGCTTACATCGACCAACGATGACATGAAAGGGTTGGTGCTGGGCTGCTCGACACGGTATAGGTCGAACAAGATGTATAACGCTGCAAGTCGTTGCGTTTGCTTCAAAATCCGCCAATCCTACGCACATTCCAAACAAACAGAACTCCCTCTGTAACCCTAACTCTTCGCAACCAGCCCGCAACGATGAACCCATATTTCTGATAGGGGTTAACATCTCGACGCAAGAACCTAGGCTCAAATAACACGTTAGAGAGAAAAGCTACGTGCCCGAATGGACAGAACGCCACACACCTCAAGGAGCAAGAGAAGGCAGCAACAAGCTGTGAAGTGCTGGTGACGCTTGAAGGTGAGGGTGAAGGCAGATACGTGATTCTCCATGGATCGATCCTCTGACAGCAGCGCGAGAAGCGCTGCTGTGTCTCCTGTGCTCAACATTGCGGTTCGCTCTAACCGGCTTACTCTATCCGCTGCCCGACTCCCTGCAAGCTTGCAAACCAGTCTTCACCCTTGGACGACATTCAAGGAAGCAAAATGCAACAGGGAACAAGAAGCAAGGAAAGAACAGAGAGCGAGAGAGAGGGGGAGAGAGAGGGGTGAGGCCATATCATCCATCCATCCATCCATCCATCCATACATTCGTTCATGTGGACGTCACGAAATCATGAATACCATTGACTAGGCAACCAGCAACTCGCAGTTTTTTTTGGCAATTGTGTGTTATAGCCAAATTGGCGACCATCCACAGGAAGATTTAACCAGATTTGGTTACTAACTATATATGAAAGTAATTTTATTTTTTAAATATTCTTCTTTTTTGGCTACCTGCATGAACCATGTATAGAAATCTGAAGTTTTTTCTTAAATTTTGGTTGAATTCTGGCTATTGAAAATCTGAAAAGGCACCTAATTTTTACTTTTAATATAGCATTTTGGGTAAATATAGCCAGCAAAATAAAGCCTACCAATGAGAGCATGCAGGTTACTAGATATATGACCATCCTTCTTGAGAATTGAAATGCCCTTTTTTCATCCACACAAAGAGCATTTATGAAATTTTCATCCAAGTAGTGACGGGTTACATAATCATTGGGCCAATGAAAGCCCAAGGTGGGTACCTTGTGCTAACTAGTAGGCCCTATTGAAATGGAGGTTGAAGGTTATGGGTTGGAACTCGTGACTAAACAAAGTGTCAAGATTCTCACAAATGATTGTTGTGGTTTAAGAGCAATTCCACAAGCAAGTGGTAATTACCACACTAACCTTAACCTCTAGATGCTAAACCTCTAGATGCTAAGGTTTGTAAAGTGTCAAAATGCAACCTCACTAACCTACTCAATTCAACATTCAATATTAGTTAGCTACAACACAAGGTTGTTGTCCCTCCACTTGTGTAAAGGATCTAAAGCTTGGCAAAACTCCTTTGCAAACTAGTCAATGATGATTAAACTATTAAAATTGGAGTAAAAAGAATAATAATAGGAAAACAAACAATACAAATCACTAACAAGTCAATGTTATATCCAACTATTTGTTGGATTAACTATCATTTCGTATGTGGATTGCTAAGCAAACATTTTAACTACACACCATCACATGCAACTCTTGAATTCCAATTACAAAATATCAAAACTTGTATATGAGATTTTTTGCATACTATATCATGTGATCTCCAACTAGATGAAAACATGTGGAATCTAGTTTTAAATGGTCACATCACATGAATTCTAAAGTTTTATGCATTGGAAAATGGTTTCTTGATGTGAAGCACTGTAGTGGCAAGAATGAATAAAAAAGATATGAAAATATTGAAAATAAATAAATTTGTGATTGTGAGTCTAAATTCTTGACATTTTTCTCTGAGTAAAATGTGTGGGTTTTAAAGAAAAAGAATAATAAGACGATAAGGCAAGAAATTCCTCACCTTCAAGTTGCTTGACATTTCGATGTATTTTATTATATATTTGTGTTCTTTGTTTTTTATTTTTTATGTCTTTTTTGAATCTTTGATAATAAAAAAAATGTGGTAACTATGACTTCTTGGTATTTAAGGGAGGAAAAGAATGTGGATAATTTGGTATTTTCATTTTACAAAACAAATTAACTTCTAAAGCTTGAATGCACAACTTGCATACGAATGTCCAAAATTCTCTCATGGCAATCAATACATATCTACTCAATGAAAAAGCAATAGATAGTGTATAAATATTTCAAGTTTGAAGTTGTGGCTAGGTGGAAAATGAAAGGGTTGGGGTGGTGGAAGCTTTGAAGTCTTAAAAGAAGGAATTTGGTGGAAGTGTGTGACAATGGTGGTGGGGTTTAGGGGTGATGGTTGCATGAGTTGAAATGGAACGTTACAAAAGGGACATGATAAACCTAGGTGCATTCCTTGTTTTAGGAGCCACCTTTGGCATAACCAATGTTTAGATTTGGTGCTTTCAAAATGAATGCATTGTTAAAATCTTGTAATTTTTTTGCATGGAGTTCTTCATCATGTATTACATTGTTGTTAAAAATCAAAGTAATAGACAATGATAACATGAATAGGGGATAAACACATTGTGTTTTAATATTGTATGAACATATTAACTATCTTCACAAATTTTCTTGCTTATCGTGAGGTTTGAAATTTGTTTAAAATCTAGGAAACACACACTACCCTAGATGGTAATTTGCCCCAAATGAACTTAATTGAACAACAAAATATTTGGCGTCCTTAATTAAAATAATACCCTTCAAACATTGTTTTCCCATTAGATTTCACTGATTTTTAATCATGTTGAGATTGAAAAAGCCAATTTTCATAAACGGAATGTATCAAAAACTAAAACTATAAAGAATTTTTCTTTTAATTTGTTTTATCACTATTAGTGTTTGATATTTTCATCAATGGACTAACTATGTTAATATGTTATTTTTATATTGTAATCATATTGCAACCCTAGCCTTGGGCTTAACTAGAATAAATGTTTCCATTCTGACCATTTTTTTGCAACTAATGTCCAGACCAAGTTATTTTATGACTAGTAATGTGTTAGTTCTACATGTCCATGTAGTTGCAACTTGTTGTAGTCACATATGCAACTACAAGAAGGGTTAAACCAAATTCTAGTCATAGATGTGATTACAACTTACAACTAATTGATTTTCATTGAAAATGTGAATGAAAAGTGAACAATGTCATCCAATTTTGATTACATCCATTGATAGATGATAACATAGTTGTTTTTGCAATTACAATGAATTTTTTTACAGTTGTAATAATGTATTCTACCACATGAATAAAAAAACATAAACCATACATGGCAAACTTTGTTATTTCAATTAGACTATTATCTCTTCAATGTACCCATCCATGGGTTTTATTTGCAATTATTCATGGCATGATATAATATTTTTAATAGCTAATAATTTGTTAGAGAATGAACTATGTGTAGACTGTTTTGTCATAAACAAAAAGATGTAAGTATGAAATGGTAGGTAATGTAATAGTCCAACGTTCATGAAAAATTCATTTGGCTCTTGCTATATTTATTCTTATATTATGTTAAATGGATTATTAAGTTATGCATATACTACCAATGTGAATAATTCTACCCTTGCCAAGTTTTGTATATTTACTTGGCCATTTTAGTTATTAAAGCCTCCCTTCTCCAAGCTTTGCATTCTTGATCAATCTTCATCCTCTTTCCTCTTGGCACATACTTGTTCCTTTTTACTTCCCATCCAAACATAAACAACTATGACCCAATAGACCAAGTGATGCAGTACATCCTAGAGAAGCCACTTAGGCATTCAAAAATAACATTATTAACATGTGAGATCATTGTATGTATTACAATCTAAGCCAATTAGCTCCCACATCAATGAAACAAGATAATAGACTTTGTTCAAAATGCAATTGCTTGAAACTAAATATTATCTATTATGACATTTTAATATTGATAGTTGTGAAACTATTATACCTTGTTATAAGTATATGAAGGTTTCTAGATACGCCTCCTTATAAAAAACATCCATTTCAATAGCTAAAGGTTTATGTTGTGATGCCACTAACCTTAGGATAGGGTATTCGTGTAGATTAGATTCTAGATATCTATTGTTGTATCCCCAAGATGATCAGAACCGACAATATAGGGAAGGATTAGAACAATCCCTAGAAGATTGCATAATTTGAATGAATGTTTAAATAATGCATTGTGGATTCATATAGAATGTAGCTTCGTTAGTATGAACTGGCATTTGTTGTTAAATAGTAAAGGCATGAATTTACATTTCTGAAATTGCATGAACTAAATGTTTTTGCTATGTTAATTTTCCTGCAATTTCTTGAAAATATGTTGTTGTAAGGTTGAAATAATAGATAATAAAATTTAAAGATCTCTTTAACCTTGTGCATATTATGTGTCCAAAGAATGTTTGTCAACATACTTGCCTTGGTTGATGATTTTGGTAAGTTAGTAGTTTGCACTTCCTTCACAAGAACCTTCTCACATAAGTTGTGAGAATTGAAACAATAGTGCAAACACTCTTTTGCCACACCACATAGTTGGGATCTTCGTGCACACTTGCACCATTGGCAGATGCTAGTTGTTTTTGAGCCTTTGCTTCCCACATAAATGCCAATCATTATCCCTTTCAATGTATCTTTCATAGTCCCAACTTTTTATGCTTTGGTTGCCTCCATCTACACTAAAAAAACAATTTTCTAAATCCTTACAGCTTTGTCCAACCTTAAACCCTCCAAACTTCTGATGAAATCATTTTCCTTCTTGTTGCTAACACACATGTAGTCAAAATTCTAGCAAGATTACCCCAACCAATATGTAAGGAATTAGGAGCTAAACCCAAAAGACCTTAAGTACCCTTGCATATTAAAATTATAGTGTAAAAAAAAACCGAGCCCAAGATATTTCAAGTAGAAAAGAGCACTTATAGAAGATGAAGGTCATTGTAGAAATTTGCAAAACATATGAAAAAAATATATCAAAAGACACATGGAAATATGTTTGAAAAAAGTTCTAGAACTTAACAATACATGTATGTTCAAAACCAAGTTAAATGCATGGGTATCACAAAAAGAACAAACCTTCAAAACATTAAGAAATGAACTGCAAAGTTTTATAAAAACAAGTACAAAAGCATATGGAAGACCTAATATCAAATGACACCAATGACTTAGAAGTTTTTCAAGGTCTTTGAGGTGTATAGGATGCAAAACACACCATAACAACTTCAATATTTAATCCTTGTTTGAGAAATGGAAAACAAAGTGAAATTTGTTAATGCACTGCAAATGTTGTTATGTTCAACCGATTTTGAGAACTATATGTATCACAACCTAAGGATCCTAATTAGAGGAAGACAACATACTTTATCGAAGCTTGCAATGTAAGCTAGATGTAACCAGCCTCCATGGCGGTCCACAAATATTAGGTCTACAAATTGTACACCTCACATTTGAAGCTCACACCTAAGAATAATCAAATTTGGCTTGAAGAATAAGCCACTATGTTCGAATTCAAACAACAAGTTAGTTTGCTTGAAAGGCAAGCATGGTTGTGGTCATTGTGAGACATGGGAACAAAAATGGTCTATGCAAAATAAGAAAACAAGGAGGCAACCTCCATTTGTAGCTAGGTCATTTCACAATGGGAAATGTATTAGCAAATTAGGAAACCCTATTTGTGGTTAGGTCATTTCAAAATAAGATAACTTTGCAACTTAGGGTTTGTAGGTAACACATGCCCTAGTTGTAGGTAGTAGATCTACTTGTTTACTTGCAAAATTGGCTAGGCAAGTAAAAATGGAGTTGCACCTTTGGAGGGAAAATTAATTTGCCATCCCACTCAACATCAACATAGTTCTAGAGCAATTTTTCCATCTCATTTGGAGTAAAAAAAGTAGGTGAAAAATATTTTTGAAATAATGGTAAATTTTGATGTTTAAAAATATTTCTCTCCAAAATTACCACACTAATCACTAAACTTCGATTTGTATACCTTACATCACATATACATAAAGTGCAGCAAATGCTCACACCTAGACTTTGATAAATTTTTGAGATACTTGCATTAATCTTTTAAAATCCCTTCATTTGCACATGCCTATGTAAAGTAACTTGCAAGTAAACCATCAACTATTATTTTCCAACTAGTATCGTTCATGTATACATGGGTGACTTTTCAAAAGAATTAAAATATCATTTGCTTTTGCTTGTGCTTTTCAAGACAACTAAATTCTACAATGTCAAACTCTATTTTTTGGGTCTAATTGACTGTGCTTTCATCCAACCTTGTTGCAGTGACTACATCATCCAAGGATAAATCCTTCAAAGGCTAGAATACAAGTCCATTCCAATAGCTGACTCAACATATATGGCAATTGGTGTTAGAATAAAAAGTTTACACTCCTCAAAGGCCTCAAACACAGTTTCAATTAAAACCACTATGCAGGTTTCTACACTTGAGGTAACATATAACAAAATAGGAGATGGATTTTTGTAAGTTCCACTTCCTATCATCACCCTTTCAGTCTCCTACGAATCCTAGATGCCAACATTGTTCCCAAATATGATTTCATTAACCATTTTACGAAAAAACCTAAAGGAACACAAAATTGAAATCAAATTCATTAGCATAGGCCAAATGCCAAACTTGTGAAAAAACCATTTTAACATTTCTATTAGGAAGGTGTGAAGATTATCTTTCAAATCAAATTCCCCACTCCAAATGGCTTCTACCTAGTTGATTCACTAGAAACATACTCAACTACTAGGAGATTTGTCCTCCTTCTATGTGGAAGAGACACTTGCAAGCCTCCGAGAATTTTTTCACCTTTCTACGTGGAAAAAACGCTTGGTAGGTGCCAAGAGTTTTCTCATCATTCTACGCTTAAAGGATGCTTAAAGCCAACAAGGAAATGTTTCATCTTTTTATGCGAAAAAACCTCCTGGTGGCCACCATGAAGTTTTACATTTTCTTACACTATGGCTACTAGGCATTCTTATGTCAATTAAAAGTGAAAAATGCTTAGCAACCAAGCAGAAAAAGATATAATATTATTCAATTTGATATTAGATGGGGTTTCATTGGATGTAAAGCACATATTTTGTACATTATCACATAAAAACATTCAGAAGTGACAAAATTCATATTTCATAAATATTTTGTCATATACAAGGGGTGCAATTTTGATAACACATACAGAAGTGGTTGTTATCATTATTTTTATTATAAATCTAACATTAAGAAAAAATCTATGAATGATTTTTAAAAAATATAATTTTAGTTTCAATATATTGATATACATATTTTGAAATATTGAAATATAATGAATAAAAAATATCAAAAAACACTTTGAAATAATTGTAACCAATGTTTTTAATTAGAAAAAGAATTATTTCAACTTCTTGAAAATATTTGAAAATGACATATTTTTGGTTAAATTTTAACACAAACCTTAACATAATGGTATAATGAAATTTGAAAATATTTAAAATTAAAAAAAGTCCAGAATATTTCAAGAATAAACATAACATTTAAGCTATCACCTGAAGGGGTGGATGTGGCTCATAATAGCTCATTTGGACCCCAAGAAATGACAAATGTAAGAACAAAGTTTACATTTTACAAACCTTGAGCAAAAGTAGCAATCAACACCACCAAGCAATGAAATAAACAAAAAATACATTACAACATAAACTTATTTCTATGTAGAGTTCCTTCATGAATGTTTAACAATATAATCCTTAAAATATTTTTTGTGTTATACAAGTTTGCATATGTGAAAAACAAACATGGAAGGAAATTGTAACTAAGACACAACAATGTAATAGGGTATGCTAATTGTCTCACAATCAATATCATTGCCAAATTTTCAATTCTAAAATTATATTGTGCATTTTTGAGTACGTATGAAAAAATGTCCGAAAAAACAAAGAATTGTGATTCATTGTCACCATTGTTGGCAACTTGCATGTCACTACATTCAAGAAATGGTTTTCCATTGCACAACAAATGGAAATAATTCAAAGAAAACAATGAAACTAGAGGAATGTAAACAAATGTCAATTTGGAATATGTACTCAATAAAGAACCAATTGTTTGTAAACAAAATCAAAACATGGATTTGTAAAAACAGTAACAATTGAAAAAAATTCACAAAACAATGAGAAGAAAAATGACCCACTTCGTTGAAATGGAAATTCCACAATGGTGCATTTTCTCTTGATATAACATTGGGGGTTCAATCATTGACATAACCTTGGTTACATGTGTTCATAAAATTTAGGTTTATTGAACATTTAAAATCCATTGTCATAATAGTGTAGCTTGGGTTAAACCTAAGGGTGTGTCTTTAATATCATGAAAATATTTCCAATCCTAACATTGAACTTATATCTAAGGTTAAAAAGTACACTAAACTAGAAACTAAATACATAGTTTGTGTTTTAATTAACAACATTATCTAAAACTACACCCAACACATGGATTGAAATGGTCAAATTAATATTTTACAAGTAATGCATTTTTACTTATAATTGCACTATTGCACATTAGAAGCACTATGAAAATGACTTATTAAGCTATACAAAAGTAGATTGGTAACTTTTGAAATGTTCATTAGTCTTGGGTGCTCAAGTGTTTTGAAAAGGGTGTGGAGACAAGATAGCAAGCAAACTTGATCATTTGGGTATCCAAGCCTTTGTGTTGCATGTAGGGTGGAATTAGTTGATTGGTAATGGCCACGTGCAAAGGGACATCAAACAACAATGAAAATATTGCTAATTAGAGGTCTTGCTCACGATGATATAGAAAGCAATTGAGTCATTTGTATGAGATCTAAACTCTTACTTCTCTCAATTACTCAAGCATGTCCTATCTACCAACAAGTGTGTCTAATGACTTCAATCTTTCTAAGAACTTTTAATCCCTGTTGCAATTGTTTTGAGGAAGGAGATATAATAACTTAAAACAAGATGGAAAAGTGAAAAAGAAGTTAGGTTTGAGTAAAATTCCAAAAAATGGACCAAGAAGGCAAAGTCAGGTACTCAAAATACATGTACTACCCTAGGCCCAAGTAGTCAACAGCCCTACAAGTGCCAACAAGTTTTAAGAGAGCTAAAAGGTCAAAGATTTCCATGTTTTCCATTGCATCACACCTTGAGATTCACTACTACCACTTGCACATCAACAAGAGACATTGATTTCGAGTCCAAAGACTTAATTTGTTGATTTCTACATGTTGATTGTTGATAGTGAAAAGTTCAAACCTATGTTTTTCTTACCTACCCATATCTAACATACATTTCGGTTCTTGTAATGGAAAGAGAGGGGCATATTGCTTGTAGGACTTGAACGGATGTGCCCCTTACTCCTTGGAAGTTGGGAAATTGATGTCAAAGCAGGCTTGAGATGAATCCTCCAATGCATGAGAAGGCCCGCCCAGATAACATACCACAACATTGTAGGAGTGAACCACTCAAAGACCACTTGCAATTATCACATCTCAGTGCAGTGAGAAACTGACAAACTAGGATGCTAAGCCAAAGTTACAAAGATGATTTGAACTATCAACCCCAACTTGCGACAACAATAATGCAATACACACTTCAACAAGGGGTAATTAATAAGATGCCTAATACATTTGGTTGAATGACAAATGGAAGGTACCATGTCTGAAATGAATTACTGTGGAGGCAAATTATGCCAAGTAGACATGCCTCCAATTTACACTAAAAGATTTCTCCAAGTGCTTTACATGAACCTTAAAAAGCAAATCATATTTGGTGTTCACACTGTTGACTCATACCCTTGATGCACAATAAGAAGCTTTTTAGTAGGATGAGGTTTTCATGTGTTCAAGTATTTGTCCCCCTCATGCCCTGATCCCGATCTATGACCACGGCACTTGACCTATGCCCTATGTCTTGGAGCCTAATTAACATCACTAAACTAGATCTGATATCCACTTGGCATGATCGACAGATGGACATTGTAAGAGAAGCTCAGTGGGATACCAAACAATAATAATCCACAAAACCTCTTCAACCTTGTCAACAGGGACCAGCAGTACATCATAGTCCTAAAGAGCAGAAAGTTCTGAATCACAAAGAAAACCAACTGTGAAGCAGATACTGGAGAATCTACCTACAGAAGATGGTTCATGATATTGTCCCAAGATGGAAAATTCAGAATTGAGAATAATATGAATGGATGTCCCATGGACAACCACACATGTCACCAGAGAATTGTATGTTTGCCTAGCTAATGATTATCACATACTGATCAGCAGGTTCTCCTTAAGCATGAAAGACTTTCAAGTGCTCAAAATTTCACTTAAGCAAAGATCTTGCCAAATGTTCTTTTGCTGTTGCAAGTGCCTGTGATATGGTCTGCATCATCACACAGGAACCCAACAAGAAGTTAAAACAAGACCATGAGTTCCTATTAGGACTCTTGAAACATTGTAAGTGTTTCTGAAAACAGGACCAATTTGGTATTTTTGTCTGCTCAACCAATTAAAGGCCCAAGGGTTGTACAGGATTCTGTGGTGATCCAGAAACCACTGCAACAGCCTACATTTGATTATTCAGCACTAATGCATTCTGTGCACCCATCTGCCCTTCTTCAGTCTCCTCTCTCCTATTTATTAACATTCTCATTTAAGCTACAAACAGGGAAATGATGGTGATCACAACCACAGAAAATTTGAGTGATGCTATCACATTTACCTGCTCAGAGAGTGGCACATCTGCATCAGCACCACGCATTGCTACTCTGCTGGCTATAACATTTGCATCTGACTCCAGTATTATCCTTCAGAATTCACAACCAAAATGTTTTAAGGCAGGAAAAAAGTAGCATCAACACCATATGAGATGCACATGATGGCTCTCCATTATTGGAAAACCTATATGACTGGAATGGAAAATAGTATAGCTCAGTATTGTAATCAGTGAAGGTGAAGGTTTATCATACTGCACTAATGAGTTTTAGACTGGAGTTTCAATATTCTGATTGACTTCTAGGGCTTCTGAAATCTTCCAATGCCAAACACATGTCCATTCATTCCTATTAAATTTGGCAGGGGCCAACTTCTGTGAGTATCTTTTGACATATCTGTCAGCAAAATCCTGGAAGGATCAAGGGCCCCATTTGAAGGGAACAAAAACACACTAAAACACAAGGAGCAGTACTCTGGGCACCAGTGAGTCTTTCAAAGTGCATAGGTCACACGTGCCCTGGACCTTGATAGTTTAGTTTTACTCATGAACTTGTATGTAGAATGACAAAACATTCAGAACCACTTCACAAGAAAAGACTTAAACTTTAGCTCCAGCTTGAATGCATGTAGAAACAGGGTTTAACAAATTACCCGCCATCAACAAGCTCATCAAGGCATAGAAGAATTAAGTCCAAGTTCTCCAGCACAGTTTTCTTCTCCACATTGTTCCTGCGCAAATTGAGCACCCAAGAGCTAAATATAAATATGATTTGAAATAAAAACTCCAAAAAAACATGTTAGGTAACCAAGCAACTATTGTGCCAGTTCCAGCCAAATTTAAACAAACATAACAATTGGTGCAGTCATAGCTTTATGAATGTCACTCACCAGACCATCACCTATGAATGGAATCGACTAGCTTCCATTACTCCTCACTGATTTCATCACCTCCCAACAGTGGGTGTAAATAAACATTTTACATATCTATGAGGTTGCTTCACAACAACACTTTGAAGCTAACATGACACTGAGTGCAATCATAACCTTATGAGACTTGTTTCACAAAGTGTCAGACCATCACCTTCGTCACAAATAGCACTGACAAGCTACCATGACTATTCACTAACTTCATCAGCTCCTGATGGAAGGTGTAGATAAGCAGATTATGGGAAATAATGTTTCACAAATTTGTGCCCCAAGTTTCTATCAGTCATCATACCAGCTAGCACTCAGCATACCTAATGAAATATAAAATTGTGTCCTCATTCAAGATGCAACAAGCATGTGAACTAAAGCTTGATTTCAATTTATCTTGCCCTGTACAAGAATTGCAAGAATCTAAGCAAAGGTAAAATATTGCAAAACTTTAATAACTATCATCCTCAAGATTGTTTAATGCAAGTAATTTGTTGCACTGTGCACAAATACCAAGTTAGCATTCTCCTTCAGTTTTGTGCAAACCTCAAGAACGATCTTCACAATCCATCCAAGAGATGCAGCTAGCTAGTATGAATCAACCTATAAGTGGACAATCACCAATGTAGTCCATCTCACCCAGAAAAAATGGGCAGCCGATGAAATCTCTCAAGTGAGTTGAAATTAGGTGGCCACATCTGGCTTTGTCAACACTCAACCTAGTAAAGTGTTAGAGGCTCAACTAGAAAAGAGTGAGAAATACTGAACTTAAGAGAATGAACAAAGTTTCAGATTAAGGTCACACGACAAACCTGAGGAGAAGAGCGACAGCATCAAAAAAGCCCTGTAAAACTGTAGCCAAAATGAGCTCATTCTCATCTTCACCTCCCGATACATAAAAGTGAAGGTCAGAGACAAACTTGTAGACCACTATATATCCATCAAACATCCCGATCTCAGCTGCATTGCAAAGCCACCACATGAATTGTGAACTGCCAGGGAGAAATCAAGAAAATTTCGATTCTCAGGGAGCACATAGAACACAGAACACTATAAAAGACTAACTAGAAACCACCTATGGTACAAAATCAGAATGTAAAATGTACTTTGCTGATACTAGTCAGACATGAAAACCAACTTCCCTGCACCAGTACAAAACAGCTGAAGATTGGCCGTCCCAATCCCAACATGGCTAAAGCACACAATACTTTAAACCTAAACTCTTCCTGGTCAAATCCAGAATAGATCTCAGACCAGTAAGTTAGGGTTGAATTTTTCTACGAGGATCTAAACACTGGTTAAGCAACTTAAAACAATAACAGCTTCCAGCGACCTTACAAACTATGGACTCCAAATTTCAGACATTACAAGAGTAGAGACATGATTGTCTTTTTAGAGCTTCAGTCAAAAATATGGATCCAGAGATAGCAGCCTTCTGGACATCTCAAAAGATCAAGATCCCTTCTGAAGATGGAGGCATGAAACAAATAGGTCATTTGAAAGCGGAAGTTTCACCTTCTGTCCGAGCACTTGTCTTTTGAGTCTTGGTGAACACGGACTTCTCAAAAGCCAGTTTGGCATTGAGAGTAGGCCAGTCGTCGGAAAAGTACTTGACAGCGACGCGCTTTCCTTCACCATCTAAAAGCAAGATGTTTTTAATCAACGGAGTAGACACCTGAAGCAACCAAGACGAGTGGAAGGTTCTCGATCAAATCAGAAGAAATCTCAATACTCATACCGACAATGAAATGCAGTGAGCCAGGGCCCATTCGAGATCCAAAAAGCCCATTCATTAGTGACAACATACCTCCATGTTTCACCAAGAAACTAAAAAACAAGATTAAAAAGCTCCACAAATATTTTGCGTCAAAGTTCTGGATTCGTGATCTAGGTGTACTCCTCCTCCTGCTGGTGGAGATGACGCTCTTTTGCTCGGTGGTGCACGCAAGTTTCGATGTCAAATGCGAGTTTCTGCAGTCCCGGCTCCCGTTGCTGCCAAGTTAGGTCTTCATGATTGGAGACCAGCCTGATGCCCGAAACTTCGCTTGGGCGGAGGACTTGAAGGAACCGAGGAAGAGAAGCTCTGAGAAACGTTCGGTGAGAAAAAGGATGGATGAAAAAATAGGGCAACAACATCGAACGGATGATAAAACATCGCCCAAAGTCTACTACTACTACTGTGTTCCCTATAGGCCTTCTGCACTTATGAGTATCACCGAGGGTATCAATATTGGTAGCAACGAGCCTGACCCACCCTGGTATCCGGTTCTCAACAAATGGTTCTCAGGCAAAGCCCTTACTTCACCTGGCTATTATTTATCCAGTTTTTAGATTCATGGGGTCAGTTCTTTAATCTAAGTTTTTGTAGAGACCTAATTGATTACAATCTCAATTCACAAGCCAAGCAAGCACTTAATTGATTTTGATTGTTCCGATTTTCATATAAGTCAAATTGTTCCGATTATAGTATATGTCAAATCCAATTATTTCAATTGTGAGCCTTTCTTTGCTTTTAATATGATTTTTTTTTAAAAATTATAACATAGGCCTTACATTATAGAGGCCTTTGGAATTTTATATAATTTTTTTTGGTATTGTAAGGTAAAATGAACAATATATAATGTTCTTAATTCTCACTTTCAACAAAAACATCAAAATCACATATTTCTTTGAAAGTAGCCATGGACAACAAATTCAATAAATAGTTCATATGTTTTTTCATTAAATCAAATGCACTTACACTAAAAAATCCAAGACCCAAAGTATAAAGCAATTTTGAAGAAAAACTACAATGATTCACATCAAAATTTTAAAAATTCAGAACTATGCCCATATTGGTGGAGGGAAGAACAAAAAACTTCAAAAATCACAAAAATCCAAAAAATTCTTCTTGTTCAACCTCATCTTCAAATTTTGCATCAAGTTTTCTTGTCAATGTCAATTTTGCCTCAGATGCACCTACAAGTTGGAAGGCTTAAAGCATCCAACCCTTGGATCAAAAGGTCAATTTTTGTTTTTTGCCAAGGTGGTTAGTTTGTAATCAACATCGACGTAAGTGTATTGAGGACCCCAACAATTGAGAAAATCCTTTTTATTTTGATCTAGCTTGCTGGAATCCCAATAGTTTATTAAGCCAACAAAGCTATAGCCAACAAGTTGTGCTCCTCTTCATTCCACTAATATAATGCACACTTGCAACTATCCACATCAACATGATAACAATGAAAGGAATCAAGCTCTGGTGTCACAAGTTGGTTTAAAGCTTCTAGACTAATTTCCATGATTTCAAACAAATCTTCACATTCATTGTCAAAGCTTTGCACCTAAATCTCCTCATCACACATTTGTGGGCATCAAAACCTTGTAACATTGAATCAACAAAGGTAGCAACAATTATTCATGACATCAAACAATTAATGTGGATGCATTTTCACAACCTAGGTAACTAATCACCAATTGCATAGTTTTGAACTTCAAATCTAACATCAAAGTTAGTATATTGTGATTGTTCTATCAAACCCATGCAAAAATGAGAAGAAAGGTTGAAGAATATTTAACACTTAGCACCTCATGCAAATTATGAGTTCTTTCAAATTTGTAGCTAAAATATTTGCTTCTAGATCACCCATGCTATTAGGGACAATGACATTAACAAGTTCATATCAAATCTTGCATGTCTTGGTGATGACAAATTGTATATGGGTTTGACTCAAGACATAGCCCGTCATGATTAGTGACAAAACTTTCACCATAACTTCACAAATAGCCCAAGTTTTTTGTTGTGCGTTCTTATGTCAACACCCATAACTATTGTTGTCACTACACATATAAAACATAACATGAAAGTACCTTGAATGATATATCATGTCCAAACCAATATGGTTCTTCCACTTGTAATGAAAATATGAATCCAAACCCAACATTTCCACACACCAAAAATGCAAAATTAACACTATGCACAAGAACACATGAAGTGTGCATACAATAGTATAGTGTACTAGAATATCAAATCACCAAAAATGATTGAAATCAAACAAATTGAAGTTATATTCCATTCACAAAATATCCCAAACTTTGTTCACAATTGAACTAGTTCAAAATAAAAACCCAAACAACTAAGCTAACCCAATTTATCTCTAACTAATTGGGACATAAACAAACAAACTTGACATCTAATTTGGAACTAAACACGACTATATAGTGCCATTGATTACCAACTATAACACATTGCAATGGTAGTCCAATAAGTCAATGTGTCTTGGAACAACAAAACATTACTTGTGTACCTATGATCAATAACAAAAAAACAAATAAAAAGTTAGACTAAAAAAGGAACATACATGTACAAGGTAGATTTAGAATTGAAATTGGCCATCAAAATTTAGCCATGTTAATGGAAGTGTTTGATTTGAAGACTCCATGATAATTGTAGCAAAAAAATGGGGGGGGGGGGGGGGGGGGGGGAGTAACAAGAGTGAACTAGAGTAATGATGATTTGAAAGGGTGGACAACCAACAAATATGTGTGGGTGGTAGCAACAGAAGCAAAGTGCAAAATACCTATAGTTGCATAACACACCTTGAGCTCATTGAGGAAGCTTTAGAAGAAAAAACACCCACACCAAAGACACAATAAAGAATGAAACAATTTTTTAAAAAACACACAACATATTAGAAGGTTTTATAAATTTTCACCTTTATTTGATGCCTTTGATGCACCAACAATCACCACATTTGAATAAAGCTTAAGTAAATTTGTAAGGAAAAGTAACAAGTTGTGCTATTTGAAGGCTACATTCAAAGAGTTTTTAAAAAATTGTGGTATTGACTACTAAATGTTTAGTGTTGCTACTTCCTCCATCACAAGAAATCTAAAACCTAAAATCAAAAAGTCAAAAACCTCAAACTAGAACAAAAAACCAGATTGGATGTCTTTGAAAGAACCTAAAAAAACTAAATAATTTTCATGTTTGCAAAGGTCAAGTTTCTTTTTAAAAACCTTTGAAAAGTAATTTACATGTATTACAAAGTTGGGTTTCTTTAAAAAAACATCAAGAAAAATTCAACCAATTTTCATATTTTGCAAAGTTGGGTTTTTTGGAAACCTAGAAAAAAATAAGGATTATTTTCAAACTTGTTACATGTCGAATTTTCTACAAAGAACTTTAAGCATTTTTGAATGTCGAAATAAAGTCAAGGTTAGATTTTTAAAAAGTCGGGTTGCCAATTGAGAATTAGGGATAGGTATGGGGTTTCCAAAATGTGCAAGATTAGAGGTGGGGGTGAAGGTTTAATAAAATGGGAATTGCTAGTGTTGTTATGCACACGTTGGGTGTGTAATGGACACTAGGAGGCATATTATGGGTGTTGCAATGGGCAAATATGGTAATCAAGAAATTACCTTTCGTGAAACTCATCTTCAAATTCACCACCCCAAATAAATTGCCCTCCAATGCCATAACTTAGAAGATCTCTTGTCTGGACCATGAAGCCCTTGATGATTTTGTGAAAGATAAGGTTATCGTAATAGCCATTATGGCATGGGTTGTGAAATTCTCCATTGCTCTTGGGCACTCCTCATGATACAAGTGCACATGAATATCTCCCAAAGTTGTAGGCAAAATCTGGAGATAAAAACCTAAATTAATTTTGCAAACAAATTGGAAAACATTTTAGTTAACTTCAAAACCTTTAGAACCATACACAACACCTTTATAAGCATGAAGTTTTAGGCAACATATTGAACAGAAAATGGTTCCATACCACATTCTCAGGTAAGGATGTTGTATTACTTTGCTTATTTCAAAAGTGGTCAAAAGCTCTTTGAGGGGTGGCTTCTCGTTGAACACATCACACCCTTTCGTAACATCCTTGGCATCTTCAAATTCTCTTTAACTACACACCTCCAATTATGAAGACCATGAGTAACATTATTCTTTGAGGTCACCCATGTGTAGAGATCTATACATAATACGACTTTGGGATGGTTATACTTCAAGCGATTCATCATAAGTGCGACATAGTCTTTTTGTTGCAAACCTAAACACACAAATTTGGCGATCTAGTGACATAATTACAAATTGCTTGCTATCAGTGTTAATTTTCATTTAATCACCCAATATTTGCTTGAGATTGGATTTCATGCATCTAATTGAAAGCAAGTGTCATTTTCAAAACAACATTTGCAATCATAAAATATAAAACTCGACAAAATATACAACAAATAAGTGTATGCCAAACCTTAAGAGAATAAATAGTTGTCCATGCCTTTGCAAATGTGTAAAGGTCTATGTCCATCTTGAATTTGAACTACACACTATTAAAACCCCCTTACTCATTCCATTTCCCATGATTGTTCATAGTTGTGGCCAAATGCCATTCAATGTAGAGGTGAGTTTTACAATGTAACTAATTTAGGAAGTTTGTTTATACCATATTGACCACAAACCACAACAAATCTTTTTTTAGTACTGGTATACACTCTTGTGCGAACTTTACAATTTTGAAAACAAAAGTAAGAAAATATCATGTACATCTCACGTGCTAGCAAACCAAGAACTTATATGAACATATTGCACAAAGATTCAGCCTCATGTTGATGCATTTAGAGTCAATGACATTTTCAAATTCAGTAAGGGCCACTTTAAAAGTTATATATCTACATTCCATTTAGCACCAAGTTCTTATAGATTGTTAAACTTTAGTTAATGAATTGACAAGAATGAATTGGTGTATTTGAACCAAAACAATCATGAAACCAAGGAATATAACACTCAAAGATTTATGGATCTATGCACTAATAGAACATGCCAACAACTATATGCCAAGATAGTAGTTTAGAACAAATCCTTCAATGGTTCAAAGGCAATTCTTTTCCAAGATTCTATAAGACAAACACATTCACATGAGAAAGGAAATTCTTCTGTCATATTTCCTAGCTCAAGAGGCTCCCTACTAATACAATTGAAACAACTTGGATCCCAAGGATGAACAATATACGTGCTTAAGATTAGGTGAATTTGGAGGCTCAAAAATGGTGAGGATTATACAAATCTCATCATGGAATTGATTTTGAAAGCTTTCTATCAAAGAGAATCAGAATTTTGAGAGTAGGAAGTTGTCCAAGTCCCCATGGAATCAACCCATCCAACCCATTCATGCTCACTTGTAGAATTTGAAGGTTTTATCAATTTGCAAAGTTGTTTGGGATGTTGCTTGAGATTTGGTTTTGGTCACATAAAAAGATTTGAAGGTTTAAAAGGTTGCCAAAAAAAGAAGGAAACAACCCTTGCATTTCACTTGTAGGAATCATTAATTGGGTTAAGTACACCAAGCTTCCCAATGTAGGAGTTACTGTGCCTAAAAGCGTTGGAATTCTTGTAGATTACGAGCCAAGGAAAAGAGACCCCACTTTGTTGACTCCATCCATTATTACACATTGACACCACTGAAAGACTCACAAAAATCAACATTGGCTGCAAATTCCCAAATGTTGAAGAATCTACTTCCAAGCAAATCAACCATGATGTTTATTCATTGATATAAAAACTTACAAAATTCTATTGGTCCAAAAGTTGTTGGGCTTCTAGGGAGACAATGCCAATGATGAGGCACAAAAGTGTATGCACCAAGAAAACAAACACAATGTCCCATCTTCTTGTAGCTTGCCTCCTCATCCCTAATGAACGATTCAAACCAGTGATTGAAGAACCCACACCCAAATTAACCCACTATTACTTCTTGACACCAGTCCTCCTTTTGGAATCCTCCTCCTACTCCTCTTGCACACTTACCTTCAAACTAATGACCTGGATTGTAGAAGCGAGTTTTTTTTTACTTTTTTTACCCACCAAACAACTTTAAAAAAGGTAAGCAAATCGTTAGAAATTCTTATGACCAATTGCAAACTTCACAAAAGTTAAGAAGGTGTATGATTCAAACAAAAAGTTGGATAGCAATTGGAATTGCAAATGAAGCTTTCGACATTCGAAAACCCACAAACAAACCCTTCGTAACAACAACAACCAAACTTTTTTGGCTCCAAGTTCAATGGTTATAATCACCATTAGCCATTTTGTGAAACCTATACAAACAAATTCCACTATGTTTAAATTGAAGAATATTTAATCCACCAACCTCAGAATATAGACATATTGGCATGGCACACTTCAATCTTGCATGAACTAATTTGCATGAACATAGAAAGATGGACTTAGACTTGAGACCATGCCAACCACAAAATGTGCACATGATTCTCTCCTTTGAAAACACATCTAGGAACATAAACACTAGCTTGGCATATTATTGGCATGTTTGTATCAAATAGTGAATAACGTACAAAAAATTACTATAACAATAATTTCTTGGTGAACTTATTGTTCATCATTACTGCACTTTGCTTCTCCAGATATCTATTATAGAAGTTTCATGTATTATATTATTCCCCATAATGCCTCAAGCATAAACTTAGAAAATTCACCTTCAATTCTCTAACATTTGTTGGAAACTTGCCATTGTGAGCTCTTTTTTAATCCTGAGTTATTTTAATGAGAAGAATTACAAATGGAATGTGTTTGTATATCACATTGTTTGTGGTATCGATGTCAAATTCATCAACATACCTACATAAGAAAAAGGAATCCAAGCACAACAGATGTTGTAGTACATGATAAGAATTATTATCATGATTGTCCATAGGACTTACAAACATTATCCCATGGTTTTCATGATGAGAACTTAGGGAAATATTGTGGGAAACACAAACCCTAACCAAACTATCAACACATTTCCATACCTCAGAGAGTTAAGCAAATCATTCATAATGTGTGATGTGGCTAATGTAGATATAATTTTGCAAAAAAAACTATGTGTTTAAGTTTCAAGAACATAACAACATATTATGAGTCCTCCACCTTTGAACTTTATATGAAAAATTGGTGGTGTAACAAACCTTTGAAGTTTAGGCTAAGGCTTGCGTAATTGAAGATCCTCCACCTTATTGTTTGGCTTTGATTCAATCACATCATGTTCTTGTAAAGTGATTTTACTAGCAGCATCTTCAAGAATACTTGTTGCATCTACTAGCATTCAAAACAACATCAATGTCTTGGATCTACCATCAGCATCTTCAGGAATACCTATTATGTCTACCAACATTTAAAACAACATTAGTGTCTTGGATCTACCAATAGCATCTTCAGGAGGACTTGCTATATCTACCAACATCCAAAACAACATCAGTGATCATGAATCTCTAACAACAACTGACCACCACCAAAAATTGGTTAATGAAATCATTTAGTATGATGTTGTTGTTTGATGCTATTGTTCCTAAAACCATAATTTTTAATCTAGTAGATGAAGGAGATAAAAACACAAGATTTTTGTTTAGAGGATTCAAAGGAAACAATAGCATAAAACTTACTATTGAAAAAGTTCATGATCAAGTTGCATCAATTGTTTACCCACATGTTTACCCATGTTCATTCTCCTTTTGCTCAAACAAAGAGTATTTGATATACCACACAAGTTTGAAACATGTGGCTTAAAGTACACACCTTAAACTCTTGAACTATGAACCATTTCTAGTTCAATTTCTAATCATTGGACCACAGTTGATAATTGAAGTCTTGGTGATATATATGTATGTGTGTGTAGGACCAATTGGGATGAACCTTGGCCCCAAGAATCACTGTTGTTGCGAGAAAAAAAATTCATCTAAAGCATACTAAGGCAAAACCCCGATTTTCATTAGTAATTCCTAGTGTAATTTTAGGTCATTCCTAAAACAATACAATACTAATAGGGTCACTCCATAAATAGAGACACTTGATTATTATCAATTTAACAATAGCCATGGGATTGATAATGTTAATTACGAGAGAAGGAGATGACAATCCCCGATTGCCTTACCTCCAGAGGAAGTATAGGCAAATACATTTTAACAACTTCAATTTGAAGTCAAAGAATGATTCACCAATGAAGTCTATATATTCATCAAATGGTATTGTCTTGTCCTCCTTGAGGGAATGATAAATGAAAGAGTTTTTGTATAGATTCTAACATCTCGGGATAGTCTACAAATCCATGAAAAAATAGATTTAGTTGCAAGGCAGATATCTACCAATCCCTTGAAGAAATTGTTAAAATACATATCATGATCATGTTGAACTTGTACCTATCCCAAGTGTCAATTTTAATCCAATGATCAACAAGAGAAACATACATTAGAAGAAACACAAATCAAAAGTGGTCATTCTTTACATGTGTGCCATGATGAACATAATAGTCTCCTTCTTTTTCTTCTTCTTCATGACCTATTCTATAGCCACGTCAAGCCAAGCCTTTGTGAAGGATGAAAGTGTGTGTATGTACATTAAGGATGTGTGAAATTCCCTACGCCTTCAAGACCTCAAGGTGTGAAGCATTGTCATAGTTGCCTAGGTATAAAAATTGCGGCAAAATCTCAATAGAAAAATTGCTCTGTTGTGGCCCTTTTTCTTTCACTTCCTATAATCATTGACCACAAATAATGCAAACTTCTCCATCTTCAAACTTGTGGTAGTTCTCGCATACAAAACAAGGATTCTCCCTCTCCCATTTTTGCATCTTCTCCCACATGTCTAACGTCTTATGTTCCTCTCCTTTGCAACCTTCCTTACTTGTTTTTTCCTAAAGTCTTCCTCCTTGTTTCTCCTCTTATCTTTTTTCTGCTTTGAATTCTTTCTCCTCCTCTTCCACATCCTCTTTTCCCTCCCAATGACTTCCTACTTTCATATAAATTTTCTTGTCACAACTCCTTCAATCAATACTCAACCAAAGTGATTTCCAAAAGATCTAACCTCCCTTCAACCCTTCCTTGATTCACAATAGCTTTTGATCAAAGATCCTAATGAGCAAGAAAGCCCATGGATTACCACAAAATAGAAACAACGTGATAAGCGTGGGCTTTTGGGTGGGACAAATCTCAAGTGTCATATGGGTGTAATCTATACAAGAATTCACACTCATCTGCAAGAGAAGGTGAAATGAACAATTTTCAACCATGCCCAAAAACATTTTTGGGCAGTCAAATGATCAATATTAAATTAAATTCTTAAACCACTATTGTTTCCCACTATATGACCACTTTAGAGGGTCTTTAGTGGGATCTGCCCAGTCATGAAAATCATGAGTGGTTTATCTTATGTGAGAACCACCCAAATCAAGCAATTGGGTGGTTGTGCATAATGGTATGTCCACATGTTTTTTAGTAGTGTTCATCAAATGGATCAAGTGTAGGGTTGTGGTGAAAATATATATGTACTAGAATTAATACTTGATAAGTATGCCAATGCATATTTTATACCTCATTCTACACTTCAAATGAATAGTTAGCCTCAAAATCCACCATAGATACCATTATGTTGGTTAGAAAATGCTTGATGCAATTTTTTGAAATGCTTGTCTTCCCACTTGGCCATGAAGTTATGTCTTACAAAATGTTGCAGCTTTGGTTTCATGTAATCAATGAACTCATCTAATGAAATATTTTTGTACACCAAGGTCAGTTTTTTCAATGCCTTGCCAACCTTTGACATTGTTGTTTAAAAAAAAATTAACATTTGTTATAATAAAAGTGAAGTCCAACATATCCCTTTAGAAGTTCATGTATCATATGCTCCTATAGACATAAACTCGGTCTTATCTACTCAAAATATGAACATAAATTTTGCATAAATTGATGCATTGCCATTTTATTTTTATTTGTAGTTATTAGTAGTCCATTATATAAGTATAAATTATAATTCAAAGTTCTATTCAACTTCCAATGAATGTACATCTACAAATTCCCTTAGGTAATCTATAATATTCCAATATTAATTAGTTCTGACACTTAAATCACAATCCTGATATGTTAAAAACTCCATTTTACTTTACAACAGTCCATTAACCTATAGGAACAATTCAATTTAGATCCCAATCAATACATAAAATTCCCTCACAATCTATAACACTCCAACAACAAGTTTCAAAGTCCATATTAGTCACATTTAGTTCCACAAGACAAGTCATCAAAAAGATTAATTTAAATGTGTATATCGACTAAATAAAATTCTATGATTATGAATGAGTCTATTTTAAATCCTCAAAACAAAACAAGAGATATTTTTACTTGATTTTTTTTTCTTAAGTATTATGAGCCCAAAATTAAGGGTCATTTAAAATTGACAACATTCCCTCCAATTCCCTTAGAAGAAAAAAATCCATATCCATAGTTTTTTATGGATTGTGACATTGGAAGGAGCTTAGATTGCAAAGTCGATTCTATGTAGAATATTGATTTTTTAAATTTGATTCTTTCAAAGTTGGAATGATTACAACATAGGTGTTTACTTATCAAGCTAACTTTGTAAATGCGTTAATGACATTTGAGTTGTCCCAAACATTATTTGTTTCATTCAAAAATAATTACGATTGTGATTTCCATAAAAATACATTATAATGTGTATTACCTTACAACCAAAGAGTGATATTCAACTAAGATTCTGTTGGATGGTGACAATATTGAGATCCAATGTGTCTTTATATTATTAAAAATCTTGTTGCCCTTGCATTCAAGTAATTCAACAAGCTTTGTCAACTCAACATGCCACTAAGGAGAATGTGCGAAATAGTTATATGTAAAAAAGAACAAGGATTCAATCTTGGTTACCAATATTCTTCAACCACACCAAGGTATGAAATCAATGTTGTGTAGTTCCTCCTTATTATGAGAACCTCCAATCACAATTTGGATTTGAACATTTATTCATGATTCTAGTTTTGGGTTCAAATTTAACCCAAAAAAGAGAAGAAATTCCATACTTTGATTCTTATGTCAATTCCAACAAAAGGGTGTGATCTCAAGTTCAAAAACATGAGCTTGAACCTTAATTTTAACACTAAAAATTGGACACCCTCCCAACATTGGACAAAACCAATGAGTGGTTAGAGATCTTATTAGACTTTGGAAATGTAACATAATTTACATAATGCATAAAATTTCAATTTGAATTTCAAAATGTTCCATACTTGGCAAAAATGCCTTGACTTGAAATGGAAGAATGTGAATAGAAAATTTCTTTCACTTTGAAATCTTCATTTGCTCCAAAAGTATTTGATGGTTTTTAGAACATGTGCATGTTTTTCTCCACAAATTCAGCGTGGAGAGGTGTCTAAACCATGTGTGTTGTTTCTAACATGTGCATATCTTCTTCCAAGATCTATCACTCCCATTCAGTGTGTGATGAGGGAAGTAGTAACCTTGGAAGGTGCACTAATTATGACATTTGTGTGACATGCTTACACCAAAGACAAAGTAGAAAACAATTTTTTGGATCATCCTTCCATGGCCAAGTGAATGAACAAGATTTCATGGATCATCCTTCCATCACCAAATGAACAAAAACAAAGCAAAGGGAACTTGGATGGACATTAGAGCATTAAGCATAAGGACAAAACATATGATTGACATTTAACATGTAACATCTATTTTTTCATGTACTTGGACTTACCCCTTGTTTTTTCCAATATTTTTCCTTGGATTTGGGTACTTGGCCTAGTTATATCCTTCGGTCCAAGAATTAGTTGAGGTAGAGAATGAAAGGATTTTTGTTGGGTTGTGTAACAATTTGGGTGCCCAACAAAACTCAGGTCCATGTTCAAAAAGTTTTTACCAAGTATTAGTTGAGGTATAGAATGAAAAAATCTTTGTTGGTTTGTGTAACAATTTGGGTGCGTGCACAATAGAACTCAAGTTTATGTTCAGAAAACTTTTATGGATCTTTGACTTGTGATGTGAATGAAGGTGAATGAGTTACCTACACACCTTTAATTAAAATACAAGAATGTTGATATAGGGTGAATGAATTTGATGGAAATTAACCATAGTCAAATAAAGATTTATCATTCATGGAACAACGATGTTGGGTTTTTGAAATTGCAAGAAACGAATCTAATCTACCACTACTTGTAGTTTGGGTGAGCATTAAAGGCAAGAAGACACCCAATGGTGGGGTTGTGTTCAAGAAAGTTAACCTTGGAAATTTAAGGAGAATGTTTGGTTAACATGAGTTACGAATTTCAATTGTTGGAACACTTATTTAGTGTTACACCATCTCCCAATGTGCTTTTTCACTCACTATGAATATAACTATTGCTTAGAGAATGTCATGACCTTTATTCTACAATTCTCAGTGTAGTTTGTTATGTTAGCAAGAGGAAAATGATAGAAACATTGTGGTTAGCACTTTTTAGAAGCAATGAAGGTATGATAAAAGATGAGAGGAACACAAAACAAAATATAGAGGAGACAATAGTACTACTCCATTGAGCACTAATCCACTGTTATCAATGTCTTCACAATGTCTTAAACTTTTTCGTTCATGTTATGTTGAATCTCTTAATTTTTCAGTTTGTTTCCGACAACCATATGTCAAGGAAAGACTTTAGCTTTTTCACATAACATGTCTTCCAACATCTGTATTTGCATAACAACAAAGAACATTCACATGTCCTCAAGGCTTTTCATTTATACAAATGATGATGTTAACAAATGTATGATAAAGCTTTTTGATTTGTGCCAATACATATCCTTTGCATGATTATTTTCTCCTTTACATAGAATGCCCCTCATGTTTGAAGACTTCATTGGTTTCTTCTGGTTGTTTGAAGAATTTGTTCTGAACTCCACTATGTGCCCCATTATTTGTGCCAATTATGGAATTCTGAACTCTCCCCATTTTCTTTTTTTCTTCAATCTTCGGGTTACTTGTCACAGAAATATCATGGAAATTTCATGGAATTTCTTTCAGAACAGGTTGAGAACTGCAAAACCTTGCTTCACTAGGGTAATTTTAGTTCCAAGGTTTGCATACCTTAGCTGCTATGAGAATTGGGTGTGTGGATGTTCCAATTGAGATACAGGCAGAACCTATTGAAACCTTCATCTCCACTCCTGAAATACTGACAGAACCTGACAGCAACTTGCAAATCAAAGTCGACTTGGAACTCACCCAGTGAGACATTGCGCACACCCTTGTAGAGTGCACAGGGGGTTTCACAGCTTATGTATCAAAGGCCAGCAATGCTAATTGTGTTAAGCACAGTCAATTTGGAAAAGAGGTTAGGGACCCGACAATATTTCATGTTGAAGGCAAGTTCACAAACAGATACGAAATGGAGCTCATGATGTAACTAGTTATGTGCATGTTCCAACTATCAGCCAACTCCATCTTAGATCTCTTACAGAGGATGGTGGCAGCTTGCGAATTCCACAATTACTAAGGAGCCTTAATATTTTTGATGCTACTCTTGTTGGGAATGAACACATTTAGGTACAATTTTGTACATACTCCAACCCTGGTATCACCACCTGCTGACAACTCTTGTCAAGGATGCTTCTGCTGGACTCAGGGACAAGGATACAAATTTGGGCTTATGATGGTTGTTGTAAGCACACAGAATACAAAGGGAATTATACATGCATCACAAGTGTTATCAACCAACTGCTGGGTCATCTCTGACATCCAAATGATCTTACAAATTCATGAACAATTTTTGCAGCTGCAAGCTCCCAGTCAGGAACTTATTAGTCTTACCATCTTGCTGCTACATCAGGCACTAGCTTGAGGCTTGTGAGGGCATCCAAGAGCTGGCTCCATCTTTTCTCCATGGAGCCGGTGAAGCCAATGGACATGCGCACAAGGCCAGCTGAGATGCCTGCTGTAGCTTGCTCCTCCTTGCTCAATTCACTGCTGGTGGTAGATCCAGAGCATGACATGAGAGTATCATGATAGCCCAAGCTGACTGCCATCCACCCAAACTGTGACGTGTTCTGCAGATGTCTCATCAGGTCATGTGCACGCTCTGTTGTTTCCAAATCCACACTCAGCACACCTCCATACCCATATCCCTCATTCACCAATGTCTTCATGAGTTCATGCTGAGGATGGTCAGGAAGCCCTGGGTAGATGACTTTGAGTCCAAGTTTCCTCAGCCGTTGGGCATAAATCAATGCTCTTTCACAGTGCTCCTTCATTCGGATTCCAAGGTGTGGTAGTCGTAGAGAGATTTGGAATGCAATTTGCGGATTCATGGTGGGACCAAGCATCATGAGCGAGCCTTGCTTCAGGTCCATCATGGAGTTGACAAGATCAGCTGGTCCACATACAGCTCCCGCAATGATGTCACTCGCCCCGCAAATGAACTTTGACATACTGTGCACAACCACATCTGCTCCGAGACGAGCAGGGGATAGTGACAGAGGTGCAAATGTGTTGTCCACCACTACTGTGAGCCCCTTGTCATGCCCAATTCCTGTAGGGTCAAAGAAGATTTGCATACCCCAACAACTCACTCTCTTAAAGATGATGATGATGATGATGATCAGCATGATGGAATAAAAGAAAAAACAATCATGAATGAATTGTTGTTGGTCATGCAAGTGGTGATGTGCAGGAATGGAGATCATGGGATGTGAAGAACATGATGATGTATGGAGGGAGCTGAGCTTTTGGGATGATGACGGGAAGCCTTGTGACACACATGCACAAAAGACAGTTGGGGTTTGTTTACCTGAAAGAGCTGGGATGTCAGCCACGGTGAGTTGAGGGTTAGACATGGACTCAAAGTATAAGACCTTGGTGGTGGAGCCAGGAGCCTTCTTCAAGGCCTCACGCACAGCACCCAAGTCTTCAATGTCCACAAAAGTGGTGGTGATGTTGCAGGTGCGAGGCAAGAAATGAGCAAGCAAGGCATGGGTACCGCCATAGAGACGGCTGGAAGCGATGATATGGTCTCCAGAGCTGCACAACTGCATCAAGATAGCAGAAATGGCAGACATTCCGCTGGAGGTGCAGTAGGCAGCTTCCGTGCCTTCCATGGCTGCCATCTGCCTGGACAGATTCAGCACTGTAGGATTGAAATGACGACTGTAGATGTAGAAATCACGATCAGGTCCTAGTGCTCCTTGGAAGAGCTTGGTCATCGTCTCAGGCTCCAACACTGTGAAAGTGGTGGACGCTTCAATCGACATGTTCACTCCCCCATGCTCACCAAACTCATGTCGCACGTTCGCCATCCCTTGCACTGGATCTACCCACTGTTGCAACAACAGTGGTTTCTTCTTCGTCGACTGCTGTGACAACAACCCTTTCTGCTGCTGCTCCGACTGCAACACGTTCTCTCCGCCATCCTCCCGTCCTCGCTTGCGTCCCGCCATTACGACGCTCCCCATTCCCAACTTCGCTTCCGTCAGTGCCTCCATCTTCTTCAACAATTCTTCCTGCTCTAGACACGCCCAAACACCAAAAGATCTCAACAAAGAAAAACACCACAAAGAGAATTTACTGAGATCAACCAAAAACCTTACAAAAAAAATCTTTCTAAACAAAACCCACCAAATTGCTTCCTCACTTTTTTGCAACAAACAAACAAACAAACAAACAACAACAATCTTATTCTTCTTCCTTCCTTCCTTCCTTCTTTCTTTCTTTCTCTTTCTTTCTTTCTTTCTTTCTTACCTTCCTTCTTCAGATGTGCACTCAGTCTGCAATTGGGTGGTACTACAAAACACAAATCAATCTCCCCACAACAACAACAACAACAACAAAAAGAGAAAACAACTTGCAGAGAAATTCTATTCTCCAACACAGTAGAGTTGAGTGAGCAAATTAGATCACAAATCTGGTGAAGAGATAGATGTGCATGTGAAAGAACTACCCACAACCATATACAATCTATGTGTGTATGTGTGTGTCTCTCTCTGTCTGTGTCTGTGTCTCTTTCTGTGTGTGTGTGTGTGTGTAGTTTGTTGTGGGAGTTAGTAGGAGTTGTAGTTCTTCTTGTACTCTTTGTTGTTGCATGCTCTTGTCCTTTCCCTCTTTCTACCTTTTTCCCTTTTTTCTTCCAAAATCTCTGAAATTCTGTCTGAAACTGTGCCTTGATATAAAACTAGTGCTGCTGCTTCTGCTTCTTCTTCTGCTTCTTCTTCTTCTGTTGCTGCCCTTTTCTTGTACCCACCAAAACAAGCCAAAATATGATCTTTCTTTCAAAAATCCTCTTATAAAAATAGACCTATTATTAGTGCCTATAGGAGAGGGCCAAATTCCCTTCAGCTACTATTGCCCTATAATGAATCTAAACACAATATCCTTCTTGCCTTGGTAGTAGGCAAGGCCAACCAACCAAAAAAAAAAAAGGAAGCTTTTTTGCCTTTTTTTTTTTTTTTCCTAAAATTTGGTTTTTGTTTTTGTTTTTTTGGGGTGAGGTTTTTTTTCTTGTTATCCCCCACAATGAGTCCCTGAAAATGTTTGTTTCATGTTATTAACATTTTTTTTTTCATCCCCAAAATGAATTATCCCTCACCAACTCAAACATTTTCCCCAATTCAAACCTCTACTAGAAGTCTAAAATCCCCCTATTTTTGTCAACAAAATCATGGCCCCTTTTAAAAAATTTGAAATTAATTTTTTTCTTTCATGCCATTTTTTTAAAATTAAATTTTTTTCCCCCCTTTCATGCCCAAAATGAATAGGTAATCCCTCACCAACTGAAAATTTTCCCATTTCAATCTTTACATCTAAAATCCCCCATTTTGTCAATAAAAACTGGGTTGCTGATTTTAAATTAATTAATTAATTAAAATTTATTTTTATAATGCCAAGTTTTTTTGTCATCCCTACTAAAATCAACCTAAAACTGACTAAACATTTCATTTCAATCTGCTCTGTATCTAAAATTACCCTTTTTCTCAATAAAAGCCTCCTTCCTTCCTAGCTAATTTTTATGCCATATTTGTGTCATCATGAAAATCACTCACCATTATACATTCAATTTGAATCTTGATTCTCTAAAATCCCCCATTTTTCTCAACAAAATCAATCACCAACTAAACATTCCATTGCAATCTCTACACGTCAAATCCATCATTTTCATGCTTGCTTTCTTTCTTGATGGAGATGTGATTTTCTTTTTCATGTAATGTAATTCAATTTTATTATTATTATTACTACTATTGTTATCATTATTATTTTCCTTTGTGCTCCATTTTACAAACACATCCCTATAAACCTCCTTTCCCCATTGTGCCATATTTTGGTCGTCCCCAAAATCAATCACCAATTAAACATTCCATTTCGATCTCTACAATCTGAAATCCACTATTTTCTTACTTCCTTTCTTGCTTTGGCTCACTCAAGATGTTAATTTCTCTTTCGTTTAATTTAATAATAATAATTATTCAATGGAATGTTTTTTGATACTATTCTACCAATTTACAAACACTACATAATCCCTTCCCTCTTAGACCAACCCATTTTGCATAATTCTTTTATTGGGCAACTTATTATAATTATAATTATCATTATAATTTTGCTTTCTTTTGTGTTTTTTCTACACTTAGCCTATTAACATTCATACTTTTTTTTCTTCATGCAAACAACTCCCAGCACAAAGTGAACTGGGACTATCTTTTGTCCAATTGTGCAAACCCAAATTTGTAATGATATTTTTCTCTTTTTCTGCCACATGCTGCAAATGTGTCATCTGTATGGGCCACATCAGCCTCACTTTTTTTTTTTTTTTGGTTTGCTTGTATTGGGCTTTTAAAAAAAACAAAACTCTTCAAGAAATCTTCTGACATAAATTCTTTTGCCTGAATTCCATTCCAGTGTTTACAAAGAGTTACAGGGACAAGGAAGAAGAGGGTGACTTATGAGCTTCTGCCAACCCCATGAACATGCAAAAAAAAAGAGAGTTAGGGAGGTATGAAAAAATGTCAGAAGAAAAAATGATGTAACTAGGGAGTTGCTCTTGTTGAGAGTAAGATACATGATGTAACTAGGGAGTTGCTCTGGTTGAATGGTGTGCTGCCATGTTAGCAAGACACTTGGTTCAATCATTCATGGAAGTGGGTAAAAGTATGAAAGGTAAATAAGTAGATAGGGAATTGTTAGCAGGTACTAGCATATGTCGTCCTCCTTGGGTTGTATGTTGGGGGGGGCTTTAGTGGGTATGTGTAATTTGGGGGAGGGATAATATATCATAGGCTGTGATTGGGTTCAGCAAGTAACTATCGAATAATCAATATATTTATTTAAGGATTTAGTTTTCACACATGTTCATGAGTTTATTTTTTAATTTTTTTATATTGCAAGTATGACAAGGTTTGATGAAATTTTCAGAAAATTATTTGAAAGACTTGCAAATTACACCTTTTTTCAAAAATAAACATTTTGAATTATGTTGTTTTGTTATGTATAGAGTTCGTAATATTGTTAATAGAAGAGAAAGTGATGTCATATGTCACAGTGTTCGAAGGTCACGGGTACCCACTAGTAGATAGATAATAAGGTTATGTAGGTACTTGGTGGCTACTATGTAGGTAGATAAGATGCATTTGGATGGCTAGTAGCTAACCAGCATGGTTAGCTTTGAAGCAAGAATACAATGAAAAAGTTGTTTCCTATCCACACACCATCTATTCTCTCACTTGTGTGCAGATGGGTGCTGGTTCACTCTTGTTGGATCTCTTTTGTTCCCCATCCCCACCTACCAACCCCAAGTATTTTTACTTGTTATCATGTGGCAGCTGCTGTTGCTTCTTCCTCTTCTTATCGAAACCCATGATGCTTCCTTCCTCCATCATCAAACCCATGATGTTCTTGGATCTGAATGTGGACAGAAGCCATGTGCAGATACATTGTTTTACTTCAATCGGTGGTTTCAAGAATTGCACTTGGGGTGTCTTGTGTGAAGTCTAGATGAGTTCTGTTTTATCTTGACATGACATATACACTTTTACAATTGTGATAACAAGCATTTTTTGTTATGTGTAATGTTGGATTCTTGCTATACCCTTGTTTGAGAACCACCTGACATTGTGTTTTCTTGAGATAAGTTTTTAATGCATAACAATATATACCATGATTTTTATTCTATTGTGCATTTTTTGGCCAAGGATATTGTGTTTAGATTCATTATAGAGTATGGTAGCTTAAGGGATTTTGGCCCCTAGAATAGGGATTTCCAATTCTTCTTTTGCCTTCTTAAGATACTTTTTTTAATGTAAATGGGCGAGGCCTAAGTGTGACAAATTGATCTACAAAAGATAACCTAATTGGATGAAAAAGAGTTAAAGAACAACAAACAACATGTCTAGATGTATGCACCAAGGATGTAGTAGACAAGGTAGTATTACTTTTTTTCAAAGTGATATTGGATGAACAAGGTCTTCTCGGTTCTCTAGAAGCATAATATCAAGTTTGGCATAGTCTTATTAGATGGATCTTAATCAATTTCCAACCCGCCAGGTTTGTTATTCTATATACTACCCAGGACCATAGCTATAATCGGATTGAAAGCCAATAATATTCGGGCAGCAATTAAATTAGGGTGAACCCTAAACCCTAAAATTAAACTTACCTCTGAATCCAGATGCAATCCTGAAAACCCATGAATACATAAATGCAATGTTGCTCAATGTTATTCATAACTTATAGTTCAAGGGTTCTTGGTCTTATTGTTGTGGTCATCGGTAATAGGTTGATTTGTGGATTAGGGCTAAGGCTTATTGAATAATATTTGGGGCACATTTTCAAACATCAACCACTAGTTTTGACAGTGGTTAATTGAAAAAAAAAATGAGGACCTAAAATTTGGAGAAAATTTATTAAAAATGTCTCAAATTTCAAGAGAATTAATTGTAAGACCATATTCCCAAATATTGACAATTTTTTGGGTTGTAGCTCAAGTGAAACAAACTAACATTCAAACAACAAGCACTTGGTGTAACTATATTGTATAGTTGTTTTGTGTCTACAGAATATAATTACATGAAGAAGTCATGCACCAAGTCTTCACAAAACTTATTAACTTTAAACCATTTAATTGGAGATCCATGAGTCAAGGGGATTTGGCCAATGACTTAGGTTGCTCATAATTGCCCTAGCATGTGCCAAATAATTTTCATCAACATAATAAAATGTGGAAATCTTAGAATTGTTTAGACAAAGTACCAAATTTACTCAAGAGAAAAGAATTTCATTATTTGGGCAACTAAGTGCTGAAAATGATAGCACTTTTAGAGCATTCAACCTTAGGGGCCATTACCTTGTATAAGGGTGGTTTATACAAGGTAAATGGCCTTCGAGTAGGGGCTTCCCCAAATAAGGGCCCTTTGGAGCTATTTGGGTCATTTCTTAATTAAGATGGATGTGAGAAATTGGGGTGGTTATCATAGCAACTTATATTGTAGCATGATGTTGGGATATATGAACCGGTGTTAGAGTAGCTCCACCCATACCCCGTATTTGGGCTTCAAACCGTATTTCTTACATTTAAGATGGCTTATTATTGTTTCTTGAGCTCAACCCATAACCATGAAAACTAAGGGGGGCATGGATTAGAGCAATTTACATCATGATGTCATCCTTGGATTACTTCTAAGTTTGCAATTAGCATGAATAAGGGCAATTTGCATCATGTTGTCCTTCATGATCAAATGTAAGTTCTACAATTTTTAAATTTACATTCTTGTTATTGAGTTTTTTGAAAATTTTCAATGTTGCAATTACTTACATATATTTGACTAATCATGCATGTTTGTACAATTTGAAGGAATATGCAATACATGTGAGGATGTCAAAAATATATGATAAATTTCAAAAATGTTTTGCACAAATTGCTATATATTTGGATAAAATGCCTAATACATCTTTTATACATATTTACACATCCAAAAATCAAAAGTTTTTCAAATGGGCACATCTCACAGACTTGAATTCTTTTGAGAGCACATGGTGGGCATGTTATCCATTTTTCACATGGTGGATTCACATCCCAATCTTTTTTCTCTACCATCAAGTCAGATTACAAAATGAAACTGACCGCACTGAAAGTGGAAACATCAGCCTGACACGTCTATGGAAAAGGGTGAAAAAAAGTGTCTGAATAGGACATCCAAACCACTAATGTATAGGAGAAGGTCCTGCTACGTGTGTATTTCCAGATTTCAGACCACCCTCGGCATACTACAGATGATTATGTGGCAAGTATATACCAAACATTGAGATCTGTGGTCACAGTGAACCAGTATTTTGTTGGTTGGTACTTAGTTGGTATTGGCCTTAGAGCATCTCCACCTGGGCTCAGTATGTTACTCTGAATAATAAAATTAAATGTCTAAGTTTAGCTGTTATTTTTTTGTCGCAAACCCAACCAATAAAACTGTAACTGGAACTGCATATATGTGGAGACTACTAATAGCAAAACCACCTGGACCAATCATTATGATCTACCAATCAGAAATACTGAGCCACAGTCAGGTCCAATTTATTACACTCTTTTTCAGAGGTGCACAACTGTGTTGTGCCTTTTACAGGCCATTGCAAGGTGCACGAATTTGGTGCAGAAAAACCAATTTCCTGAGCTAAACCAGCACATTTTGATTTTTTCGCAATATATTTTATTGTCTGGAGGCAGTATGTGACCCTGCATCATGGGTGAGGTTCATGGGTTGATCCAATGGAAGACTGCTCGTACCCTGAAAAAATGTATACCTTTCAGAGCCCTGGAGCAGCCCTGGATCACTCTAATAAACACGGTCAAGATGTATTTATTGATTGCTTGCTGTTTCTCATTGGCTAGATAGTTTGATTGGTCCAAGTGGGTTGCTATTAGTGGTCTCCCCATCTAGGTAAGTGATTAAAATTTGAAAATTCAATATCACGTGGTTATCAATAATCTAGCTGGTTGTCAAAAAATCAAGAACCAACTGATACGTTATTAATAACTGAGTTGATAACCAGGTCAAGATTCAATAAGCGGCCAACACGGGTATGTATGTACCTTTAAGGGCAAGAGAAGGACAAAATAATACAGCGTATAAAACTCGCTAGTTATACAAGTACTTCCCGAATCTTCTTTGGTTCTCTTGCATGGACAAGGTGCCATTATCCATATCCACATCCCATAAAATGGGGTTGGCCATAATAACCAACCCCATTCCCCCTCTTGTGGGTCTTGTGAGATTGAGATTGTGCCCAAAAAACCAAGTGAGGTGACAATTGGTGGCCGGCGAGTGTGAGGATGATGATAGAGGAGGGCATGTGAATAGAGGGTGTGTCAATAACATGGTCAAGGGAAGTTGCTTATGCTAGTGCGTGTGTGCATGGTGGCGAGTGTAATGATGATAGAGGGCGCATGATAGAGGGCATGTGACTAACTTGGTCAAGGGAAGTTGCGCTCATGCTAGTAGTGCGCCTTACAAGGAGGAGCATGTAGAATGATACTCGTATCATCATCCCCAAAACCCAAAGATAAATGGGTTTACGTTTACAAGCTACCTATCCATTGTTACATCACTATTTGAATCATGGTCCATGGTCATGTGGACGTCCATACCAAAAGAAAATTGTAAACCTTGAGAGAATGTACGCTTAATTTGTTGTTGTTTGTTTGGTTTCACGTTACCTATTATGGGTTGTTTGTGAATTCATTGGTTTGTTTCTTGAGAGAGAGAGAGAGAGTGAGAGAGAGAGAGAGGCTAGGTTATGGGTTTAGCATAAACAATTGAAACGCCCATGTGGCCCCTTGCAAAAAGCATGCAAGTGTTTTTGTTGTCAACTTTTGCACTTTACATATATATAGCACGTGTCGTTCACTTTTGCTTTCATTCCATTTCATTGTATGGCTGCTACCAACAAGAGTTTCATGCATTTACACTATTGAGCTTATGATCTACAATCTCCCACTTGTTCATATCTTTTTGTAATTCGGGTCGTTAATTTTGTCAAAACTCATATAAGTTTTACATCTGTCATCATCCAGTTATCATCCATAATTTGAACCCTAATTAATTTGGCACCATTCCAACAGAAGCATTGGATGAAAAACTTAATGCACCCATTTGGCTGCCACCTTGAAGATTCTTGGCTAAGATACACGTATTGGATCAACCTACCTTAAATTAAATGTTCAGTTTCTCATTGCAAGATATTTTCATCATCACCCATTTTCTTTTATTTTGGCTAGAGTGAACCAGAACCAATCGAGCACACCATAGCTTGGATGGATGGTATATGGACGGGAAACACTTTTTCATTGTGTTCATGTCCCATAACTAACTCATGGTTTAACTATAGTACTAATTATTCGCAATGTAACTAATATCTACCTACCTCATAGGTACCATACCGACCTACATATTTATTTTACATGTCTACATACTAACCTCTTACATTCCTTACCTTCTTCTTGCTTATGATACTTACCCATTTATGTAAGTAACTTATCTAGAAAGTGTGAGGTGGAAAGTAAGAGGGCTTAGGAGATAGGCTTTCACCTTGGCAACTCAACTCAATTGTGTAGATCCACAAATGCTTCATAAGTTATAGCCAGTGTCCATGGATGGCGTAGATGTGGGTGCTTGGGTCACATAATCCACACATTTTGAAGTTGCTTAACAACAAAATGCCCCATCTCTAACCCTAGTCAAGATGGATAATGCATTCAATTTTTTCCTTATAGTAATGGGATATCTTATTATTATAAGGTGATAATGATTGATTGAAGGAGGCCAATTGAAGGCTCTATTTGGCTCTCTCCATAGATAACTCTACACTACACATCGGTATACAATTTGGGCATGACAATTTGGCTCAAACTTGACCCAATGTGTGTGTGTGTGTGTGAAGATGGATGGGCATATTTCATAAAAGTGCATGCATCTAGACGAGAAATTCTAGATCAAGTAAAGGAAGTTTTTCATTTGAAATTTGAACTGGTGTTGTAAGTGGATATATGGTTAAGGACTTTCAGTTTGTTTAAGTGTAAAATTGTGTAAATACATATTATATCATATAAATCGATGTAAGTGTATAACAAATACACTTAAAAATAATTTTTCATGATCATGTAAAAATGTGTAACTTTTATTGGGGGGGGGAGGGGGGGGGATAAAAGAGGGGCCCAAAGTTAGGAATGGAATTTCTAGTCATGCAATGAGTTGGGGCAACATGCACCCAAGAATGCCACATATTCTACCGATGTCATTGCAACTTGTCCCATAGGCTTTGCTCAAAAGTGTGGGGTTGTATTGTATAAAACTGAACTAAAAATTAGGCTCTTTTCCCTATGTTGGTAATAAAGTATCTAGCTGGGGGGCTTAAAAGGATATTTTCTTGAACGGCCAAACAAAGGGACCCATAGCAAAAAGAGATTGAGTTTTGAGATGCATGCACAACTAATAAATATGAATTTTATTGAAGGTATATGATATATACAATTACATTTTCATGCTTCAAAACATTTATATGGGTTATGTAATTGTAAATGATTTTTTTTTAACACTCCCCTCCTTCCCCCCAAAGTAGATGATAGTGTTAAAACAATTATTTACCTGATGAGTAGGGTAAGTGTAACAAAAATTATTTACATTGTGAGTAATTTTTTTATATTTACTTAATTTTACATTATAAGTACATGTGTATTTACACTTACAATACTATTTAAACTTGCCATAAATGACATAATCATTAAGCAATGAATTGCTTGTTTTCTTATACCTTGTTGATGTACATTTACACAAATAATCAATTTTTTGTGTGCAAACAACTAATTTACATTTTCATAAAAAATAAAGATAGCCACATCATGCTAATCCTAATAACCCAAGTGTGAGCTATTTTCTATTTTCATAACCAATGGTCGCAATTTGACTTGGCTATACTAGTTTCCACAATTAAAGAACATGGCAACAAAAACATAGCTAGCTCAACCTTTAACATCAACATGCTAATGACCACAATCTAATAGTTAGTCCATCATTTTCAAGTCTAGAAAAGTGATCATATGTTCTACATGACAAAAGACAACCTAATTTTGTCCACTCAATTGTGGCACCAACCATTTTATTTCATGGTCATGCAAGAGTAGTTTAGTGGCGTTGGTAGGACATATTATTTGGTGCCTTGTTTAGACATAAGTAGTTGACAAGAAGAAGCATAACATGTGTGTAAGTCTCCTCTCTATTTTAACATTCCAATAAAATAAACATGTTGTAACATTCAAACCCGTTAACTCAATTGTTTTACAATTTTAAATGTGTGTGGGCAATGAATTATTATTATTATTATTATTATTTTGGTTTGTTTGTTGTGTGAGGTTTTCAGATGGTCCCCTAATAGGCCATTGCTATGTGGATTTGGATGAAGTTTTGTTGAATAAAGTGTGCATGCATTGGGCATGCAATGATGAACCCAATTGCTCACACTTAGCATTGCACCCATGAGAGGTGGGAATTGCAAGTGAATAAGAAGAGGTTAACTTTGAAGATTCATTTATGAGCTGATCTTGATGTTCCAATACTATGATCAGCTTGGTTTCCCTCGGAGGTTGTTGGCCATTGTCAATGTATTTCACATTCTGAAAATTACAAGGCTTCATTCTTACTTGAAAAATCACATATTTGTGAGAATTGTTTTTGAGGAAATACCTAACTTAGTCAAATTTGTGAGTGCCATATCAAGAGCATACATTATTGTTATCTTAAAATCCTTTTCTGGTAAATCTAGTGTTGGATTCAATTGTTCTCCTCACTCATGCATGAGCTCAATCTAGCTTTATTATCTCACCATCACATGTTTGATTTTGAGCTCAATATAGCTTTACTATCTCACCATCACATGTTTGATTTTGAGCTCAATCTAGCTTTACTATCTCACTATCACATGTTTTGATTTTGAGCTCAATCTAGCTTTACTATCTCACCATCACAAGTTTGATTTTGAGCTCAATCTAGCTTTACTATCTCACTATCACATGTTTTGATTTTGAGCTCAATCTAGCTTTACTATCTCACCATCACATGTTGGATTTTGAGCTCAATCTAACTTTCCTATCTCACCATCACATGTTTGATTTTGAGCTCAATCTAGCTTTGCTATCTCACCGTCACATGTTTGATTTTGGCTGAAATATTTTTAATTGTTGTATGCTTTTGGCACATATGGCTTGGGTGCAAAGAGTTAACACCCAAAAAAGAAACCTCCTTCCTTTTCGTTAACAAAAGGCAAAATTCCGAAAGTGAAGTTTCAAAATTTTTGGATAAGTGGAATGTATGTACCTAGTGTTTGTGTGACACACGAATAAGAGCGTATCATGGATAGGTCTCAGCTAATCACCCCGATAACTAGTCATACATCTTTTTATGGAGCTATACATAAAGAAATAGTTTGAAGGGTTATTAATTGGATATTTTGTTGAATTTGGAATCGATTGCATGGCACAATCATTCTGTTCATTTCCTCTTTACCTTTTGTGTAAGTACAATTTGTTGAGGCACCTTTGTCATCATGTTTTCTAGATTCAGCATCCTTAGTGCAAGTGGGTTAGCACATATACATGCCACGACAGAAAAGGAAGGAAGAAAGAAAGAAAGGGAAAAAAATCACATGATGCAAGAGTTGGGCAATCAATGGAGAAGGGTGTGCCACAACACATAAAATGGCAGGGGAGCATTTGTGTATTCCTGGAGCATGATTCTTCAGGCGGAATCGGTCATCAGAGCAAACTCCCTGAACAGAAACCCACATCCTTCAGGAAGATCCCATACCTTTTGAATGCAGTGAACATGCTATTTCCATCACAGAACATGCCTTTGTTGGCTGATTCTGTCAGGCTTGCAAACCACCCAGCTTGCCCTGCATAGAGACTGAATGCATTACAGGGCTTGCCTGCTGACCACTTGCCTAGCAGAATCAGTTCCCAAAGGCAAGTTCTGAGAATAAAATGTCTAATAAGCTTCCAATCCATAAAAAAAATTGGCCATGTGATTCCCTCACTTGCAAGTCTTATGTAGCAACATCATTGATATGTAAGGCAAAGATGGGAGCATAGAGGATGGGTTCTCGGTTAGGTCCATAAAGCACTGGCAGAAAATTTCTAGTGTATCTTCTGTTTACGGTGTTTGGAGTCCTGTTCGATGCACTGAATGATTTTAATACATGAAGAGTGTATATGACAAGGAGAATGTATTAAATCCAAGTGTTAAGTGCTGACTGGAATGACTTGTGGAGGACAACTGAATGGTGAAATGTCTATGATCACTCAGACTAGAATACAAGCTCAACTTGCATTTTTTGTGAGAAGCTTATGGCATTTGGTGAAAGTCATTGACTAGAAGTGGATGGGTTTTTGTGAAAATCTCACTTTGGGAGAAGAAGCACTTTGGAAACAGAATTGTAAGTGGACTTTGGCTTTGCCATCAAGCCTTCAACCGAGTGCATGTATGCGTCATCTTGGTATGCAGGCAGGAGGTAATCAAAGCTTTTTGCATGACCATCTTTTACATCCACAGGTCCCAGAGGAGGTTTGCATCTCAGTACGGTATATATACCAGTGTTGGTGGTTCTCTCTGATTCAAAAACAACGAACTGGTGGGTAAGGTTTGGGTTATAATGGAACCTTGACTGGCGGTTTGCTGAATAATCAAAGAACCATTTTTGACCTGGAACCATGGCTCTCCAAAAATCAAAGAACCAATCAAAGAAACCATCCTGAACTGTTGGTTGCTTAATGATACCCACAGGTTCTTTCACCAAAATTCCAAAGCCGCAAACCACTGCAGGTCTTTTCAAAAACCAAGTAAACCCAAAACTGGGGAGTCTTTAACTTCGAAAATTTTCAAAAATCTGGAATCGGCAGTTATAGCAAATTCAAAGAACTGCTCAACACTGGTATACAGTCTACACAGTCTTCTAGGATAGAGGAATGTGTGATGAGATCAACATCCTTCAGCAACCAAACGAAGACCCAATCAGTCCTTCCTAAAACTTGGTTTTAAGACCCAATCTAATCTGCACAACCTTTATTATGCTTATGAATTTGATGAAATTATTGAGGACTTTAAAAGCGTAAGTCCTTCATTGCCATGCCATGGCCAAATGTTCACTCCAAGTCTAGCTAACTAAATTGTGCCAAGATGGAGTTCCCACATGGATTAAAGATTTGACGTTACACCCTTGTTTAGCATTTCATGGAACTTTTTTGCAACTGGCTATAATTCAGAATGTGTTAGTTCTTTGTTTTGACATTGTAATCTTGAAGCCCATTTTGGTTTCTTGACTTTTTTTGGGTTTGTACAATGGCTGTTGTGATGGATTTATGCATGTTGTCCCTTCCATAAAACAAAGATCTCAGCAGGGTCTCAGGCTAAGTTGTGAATTTTTCTTAACATCTTACTAAAGCTGGTGGAGCTCAGTTTTCAAAACTTTAGAATAAAACAAAAACTAGGAGATTGATATGTGCCTTTGTGCCATTTTGCCGTTGGAGACACAAGAATTGCTAAGGTCTCACATGAGACATGGAGTTCACTTTCTTTTGTTGATCTCATGAGGCAATTCTCTTACCCTTTTTTTGATGTGGGTTTTTGCAAAATTGACATAGGCCTTTCTCTAATCATTCTGAGAGAATTGACCCACAAATACAATCTTGTATCCTTTCTCTGGTATCATATTATTGTAGCATATGACATTTCACATGTGATGCAACAGAGATAATGGTTTTGATTGTGTAAATTATAAGTACAAGCTACATCTGCATGACATCAGTGAAGCTAGAATACGATGAGGTTGTGCTAGTAGAGGAAACCTACTACACAGCTGCTGTTTTTTTACATGTTTGTGGTTAGTTGAAAGCATGGGCAACTCTGCTTGTCATATATGAGAGTTGTGTAAACCCTTCCTCTTAGCAGATCATCTCCTGTTACTAACAATTTATTAGACCTTCTTCTTCTATATGTGAAGGATGATTCAGATTATGCTCATGAATTGGGTGTTGAGAGTGTGCATGGCTCTTGCTTTGTTCTGCACTTCTAAGTAGTTGCAGGAATATGATTGACCCTCCCAGTGTTTGGAGCTGTGACCCATTAGCCCAAATTTTGTGTCAATTCTGATTTTGAAACCTCCTACTAGTACTTCAAGGTTTCACTATGTTTGTAAACGTTGACGATTGCAGCAAAGTTTTGAATTGATTTCCATTGTTTTCAGACGTATATATCATCTTCTCCAATGGTCGACTTCATGTGGTCAGGTGAGGCATAAACTTTTGTAGACTTCATGTTCTTGAGCTAAATCCTAATCAACACCAGTGTCTTTTTTTCACACTATACCAGGAGCCAATTTGCAATCCCTTGGAGAATATGATGGTTTAAGAGATTTTATGAAGTTTAGTTAACGCAAGGCTCAAGATATACTCACAGCTTGTTCTGGAGAGGTGTTGAGAAGGTAATTGTCATCAAGTCAGCTACATCAAAATGTGATCCATCCAGGCAAGCAAGACCTCAGTTGATTTCTACAAAAAATCTTGCCCCAAATGCAGCAGTATCCAGATGGAAAATGGCACCAAGTTGTGAGTCTACATTCCCATGTCAGAACTTCTTTACTTGCTATGTGGGTGTGGTTCTTCACGGTTTGTCTTCACATGTTCTTCTTTACTCGTTACATGGGCATGGTGCTTCTTTGCAGTTCCTCACATGCTCTTCTTTAATTGTAAATTTCTGTGGTGGTTCTTTGTGGTTCTTCACGTGATCTTCTTCTTTACTTGCACATGGGTGTTATGACAATCAATTTTGGCAACCTGCTGAGATCAAACCTGACATTGATTCATTCCTCCCTTCAGTTGAGCAACAAAAAAGAAAAATTGTACTTCTTAGCAAGTGGTTTCTTTTTGCTCTTACACACACAATTGGCCACAATCAATACCTAATAATAAGAAAAATTCCAAAGCCTTTTTGCAAGCTGTATCGCTTTGCTAAATTTGGGCACATTTTTTTTTGGGGGGATGAGGTGCAGGTGACGATGAGGAATCGTCATGAGGCAGTTCTGATTCAGAAACCATTACATGGGGTTTTTTTAGATATATGTCTGGGAGAAAGTGTAGTTGGTAGATTCCATAATGCTCCACACTAACTTAGCATCTTTCTGTTAAGCTCCTCCATCTTCGTTTCTACTTTCTTCTTTAGCACACACACACACACACACACACACACATATATAGAAAGGTAGATGTAAAATACCCCAATCTTGAAGTACTGGAGCCCAGTTTTGCCTAAAATGAGGCAAAATCACAAGTCAGCTTCACAATAGTACACATGAAAAAGGAGAGGATCAAATTGGTTTTCTCACCTAAATTGGAGTTTCACTCCTACTTTTGGATTTTGCCTTACCCTGTCTGTACCTTCAAGTGCTCCTTTTTTTTACTCTTTCTTTCATTTAAACCAAGGTCTTGTCAGAATAGAATCCTGCAAAGCACTTGAACTCATACCCAGTTTCATTAAACAATACCCAGTTTCAACTCACTTCATGGCTGCACTCAAATTGGGGGATTCCAGGGTCAAACTAGGGTCCAAAGACAAGGTGACTTTTAAGATAATTTTATGAATAATAGTAGAGTCAGAGCCATTCACTTTGGTAATTTGCTACCAGGGTTTTCTTTTCAATTTTTTGGTTCAAATTTTTTGGCTAAAATTTCCCCAAATAATAATAATTTATACTTTATAAAATGAAAATTTATAAAATTCCAAATTATTTTGTCAAAAATGACAAAATTTGTCACAAAAAAAACATTAAGTTTGTACTTTCACCTTCTTGAGTGAGGCCTCTAAGTGACTATATTTCAACCCAGGAAATATTAAATTTGAATTCAGAGATCCTTATATAGATCCTCCTTTGGAAGCAATCCAAGAACATTTTGAGGCTTTTTTAAACCTTGATACTAGTGGAAATGCTAAGTTCACTAATAATTTAAAAGAGGGTGAATGAAGACTTTTTCCACGCCTTTGTCTCTTCTTCCTTACCAAGTCCACTCAAAGAAGCTTCTAGAAATACCTCTTTTAGTTCCTAGACACAAAGCAAGCAACTCCTCCTTAGCATCATCACCAATCTAGGCTACTAGGCTAGAGGAGAGAATGGGCCCATTATGTATAAGAAGCTTAGAACAGATTCCCATTGTTTTAAATTGTAGCAAAATATAATAGTAGTACAATTTTGCCATGTGAAATTTTGTTGGGATTTAGCACCTTGATGGAGAAAGAATGGATCATTTTTGGCACATATGCATGTTCTCTATGGAGATTTGATTTTTCAATTTATGTTTATATTTGGATGTGCGATTTGTTCGTGCAAATCACCATTATCAAATCACGGTCTCTTCAAGATCCAAATCCATATTCGAGGTAATAATAATTCCTTCATCCCTTATAGTTGTTGGTAAAAGGCCTCATGGCAATTGATAGGAGCTTCTTCTTTGTTGGCCTTGCCTTGGTCCAAGGCAAGGATATTGTGTTTAGACTCATTATTAGAGTACCGTAGCTTAAGGGTTCTTGGCCCCTAAGTAACAATAGGTCTATTTTTATTTGAGGATTTTTGAAAGATGATATTTTTGGCTTGTGTTGAAACTTGAGATTAGTTATTATAGAGTTATAATAATATCTTGAAGGATTTTGGTTTCTTTTAGATGATTTTTTGAATATTATATTTTTGTATGGTAAAATATTTGAGTTTCCATACTTCTTCTTCTTTTGCCTTAAGATACTTTTTAATGTAAATGGCAAGGCCGTAGTGTGACACACCCACTTGTTCTTGAGTGGAAAAGAATTGAGTTTGGTAGTAGTGTACCTACAACTCAAGTTTGGGCACAACATAATTCACAAAAGGGTGTTGTAGCTGAAAAAAGAAAGAGAAAATTTTATTGATATTTGTAGCTAAAAATTGTCAATAAAATTATTGCCCCCCAACCATTCCATGGAGATTATTGTTACATTTATACACAACACAAAAGGTGTGCTTCGCATGCTTATTCCTCAATTGTTGAAAATTTGGAAAATTAAAATTTGAAACTATCTAGGCTAACCTCATTTTCTAAAATAAATAATATTTGACAAAGAAGAAGTGTCAATTTATCAATAGAAGGTTAGGGTATTCCAAAGGGAAAAGGGTCAAGTCCCCTTACATGTCTCACCCCGACTATTGATTTCAATTCTTTTAAAAAATAAAATAAAATAAAATTGGTCTTTGGTTCTCCTAGTTAAATAAGCCCTAATTTTGAGTAACCTCCAGTTCTAAGTAACTTTTAGTTGAGTTTTAAAAATTCAAAACATCAACATGAACAATGCAAAAGAAAATTAGTTAATTAATTTTTTTTGAACTTTGATTATGTTAAGTGTGTTATGTTAGTCACTCAATGAAGTTGTGATGTGTTTAATGTTAAGTTGGGTTAGCATAATTAATTTGGTTTAATGTTGATTAAAAGACAACTAATTCTAGTGTAGATAGTGCCTCCATTTGGGAACTCAAAACTTTTTTCGGACACTAAAGTTTGAAGAAACAATAAACACAAAAGAAAGTCACAAAAGAAGCTTCTTAAAAAAAAACCCAAAAAATTTGCCAAAATTGCCAAAAAAAAAAAAAAAACAAACAAAACCCTAAAACTAAATTAAATTAAAAAAAAATCTTGGTTCAATTCCAGTTTTCAAATGAGTCTGAAATTGGACCTCAAGTCTGGTCCTCAGGTCCCAATTCTGCTTTAGGGTTTACCTTCATGATATTGGCCAAAAATCAGTCTTGGACCAATTACAAGGCCAAGCTGGTATGAATATTTAAAAAAAAAAAAACCTTTATACATAGGCTGATTAGCCACAAATTAATTACTTTTTGGAATTGCCAAAAAAATTTAAACATAAGTGCATGTTATGCCAAAAATCTAAATGAAGCTCTCTCAAGCACAATAACTTCATTATTTAGTGTAATGTCGAATTGTAAATTAAAATTTTTTAAACCCTAAACCCTAAACCAGCAAAGGTGCTATTATATGGTACCCAATTTGAAGACATGCTGGTATGTTCAAAAGGTTGATAGTAAGGTAAACCAATTGTGATTTTGAGCTTTCTTTTTGGCCCACAAGCCCTAGTACTAGTGCGTGCACACCTTACACTCGGTGATTCCATAACATGCATGTGAAATCTCTTATCAACTCGTGTGAAAATGCAAGGCAATGGACTCAAGGAGTGTTTTTTCAAATCCAAATTTTAGTCATTGTTTTCCCACCCAAAAACTGGGATTTGTTTTGAGGGAAATTTTCATTTTTGTAGAGAGAAAAATTTGACTAATTTTTTGGTAATTTTCTGGAATTATTTTCTTGTCAAACTATGCTAAGGGAAGTGCTGGATGGGTACGTACACAAGATGAAGATAATTTTGGTTTGTAGTTGACAAACTTGAGGTTGGAACATAGATAGAGAGGGAAACTTTGTGTTTGGATCATAATAATAGGTCACAAAACTAACTACAACAAGCAAAAGCAATATGTTTTTGACTTAGAGCATCTCCAGCGGTGCTGAGTATGTGACGCTGCAAAAATATTTTTTCACATCCAAGTTTAGTTATGTACTCTTTTTGCAATCCCACCCATAAAACTGAAATGGGGACAGCAAATAGGTGGGGGGGGACTACTAATAGCAAACCACCTGGACCAATCATCACGATCGACAAATCAGAAACACTCAGCAGTTGGATCATATTTGCTAACACTCTTTTTCTGCCGGTGCCATCACATACTGTACTGAGCACTGTTGTTGGCGATGGCTCTTAGGACAAGGTAGTAGTAGTAGTCAAGCTCACTCTCGCTTTGGGTGAC